>CM031375.1:53194682-53367281 GCA_018208015.1 Medicago ruthenica | reverse complement strand
GCACTTCTAATTTCATCATGTAGTTGTGCAATGTGGTCCCCGTGAGCTCTTGCAATCTTGTCGAAGTACTCTTCGAATTTCTTGATGTCTTCTTCGAGACGATTGCACTTTAGCCTCCCTTGATGAGAAAGGCTCTCATGTCTTTGCCGCTGGACGCGTTCGGCTTGAAGCTGCTCTTTGTAGTCTTTAACTACTTCTTGGAGCTGTTGATTTTTCTCTTGAAATTTCAACCTCCATTTTCGTTGAGCTTCAATGGCTAGTTCGCCAAACTTCTTGAGCTCTTGGTTGGAATGTAAGATTCTTTCCAACTCTCCGTCCTTGGCCACAAGGTTGGCATCCGCACTAACCAAGCCGCCTCCTATCCAATCTCTCTTCCCTTCGGAGATCTTTAGCCGTTTTTGGCACACTAGGAGAGAATTTGATACTTCATCACGATCTCTCTTCGTCCTAGTGATTTCTCCTAAAGCTTGGAGGTGCTTCAATTCTAAGTCTTGAATTTTAGCCTTGAGCTCTTCCTCCACTTTGTTGGGAACGGTTGTGCTTGGCTTAGGAATCTTGAGCTTGAAGACGAGTGTATTTTTGTTCCCGGAATCCATATTTCTTTTTGCTAATATTTGGTTGTTCTTTTTAAACTCCTATAAAGCAAAATGATGCGAAAATTACTTTCATGAATGCAAATGATATGCAAGGGTATGGTTTATGAAGGTTCGGAACTTCCCCCCATCCTCACATGTAGGCTCTAAATGGTGAAATCTCCTAAGAAGAGGTCCTTAGAGTCATAGACCTCACATGGAATTAGGGTTGTCTATGGACATACGTCGACATGACTTCAATTAATTCCACGTGAAAATCTCATCTAAGCGGGGTTGGACATCCTACCTCACGGACATACGTCAACGCGGGCTTCCGCACACAACCTCCTTCTAACTTAGTTTTTTTCTCAAGCTCGCGTAGAGAGCCTCACACGTCCGGCATTAACCCGAACAATGTGGAGTAACATCACTCAAGTAACCCCCGCATTTGATATATATATGATATGAATATAAAGCAAAATAAAGCAAATATAAACATAAAACATAAATATGACATGTATGAACAAAATAATAAGCATGGTACGCAAAGAAAATAAAAACAATTGGCTTAAAAGCCAAATAGGTTAGGCTTGACTCGCTAGTGGGAAAAGATTCCCCAGTGAAGTCCCCAGCTGTGCGCACCTCGTTTTTTTCCTGAGAAAAAGACGCGCAAATCCTCCGAGGTCGTTCGTAAACGCTTGGAGGGCCTTTTGTGAAGCCACCACCAAAGTTTTTGTGTAAAGGGAACGTTGATAAACCCTTAAGTTTTTTTTGTTTAAAGGGAAACGATAATAAAACCCTTTGACGATGAGGAAAGGATGGTCATCGCAACCATTGTCGCGTTCGGGAGTCGATTACGCAAGGGGAAGGTATTAGCACCCCTCACGTCCGTTGTACTCAACGGGAACCTTCTATTTGGCTAAAGCTTAAATTGTTTTTAAATGTTTTGCATGCATGCTTATTTATGTCAAAATATAATAAAGGGGGGAAAAAAGAGATAAAAACAAACGAAAGAAAAGAAAAAAAAGTTTTTATTATTGCGCTTGACAAGATGTCGATCTTGCTCCTACGTATCTCCCGGTAGTCGGAGAATTCAAAGCGTACGTAGTTCTTTGGTAGAAAAACGTACATATGTTGGTTAATTTTAAATGGACGATGTTTTAACCGAATTCTTGCGATTAAAACGTAGCTTGTATGCTCGCGCTTGGGAGACTTATTAAGCGTTTGTTCGTGAATCGCACTAGAATTGTTAAAAGGTACGTCCGTTAGGGTAAAGGGGTTCGAATTGGTCGCTATGGGACCAAGAGAGGTGCAATGGACTCATACAAGTCAATCATTGACCGAGTGGACTCCAACGAGTCGGGCGATTGTTCGATTGATCCACTGAGATCAAGAACGGGTACAATGGACTCGGACGAGTCGAACATTGACCGAGTGACTCAAACGAGTCGAGGGATCGAATCTAATGGCCACGGGGGACCAAAAGGTTCGGATTGACCACAAGGGGCCAAGTTTGGTTTGGTTATGGTTGGATAATGTTTGAAAAGGGAATGACGGTTGTCCGAACGAGGAGACATACGTCACGCGTTCGTACAATCGGGGCAATGGAGAGACATACGTCACACCATCCCTTTTTCATTCAAGTTTTTGGGTAGAATTCTTTTAGAAATCCCAAGGTATATCAAAACATTTGGTTTGAAAACCCAAATTGGAAAGATTTAGCAATTTTGCTAGAAAATGCCCAAGTTCGGCTCATTTTGCGAAAATGCGAACGTTATTCGGCGTATGTTCATGTTTGGGTTTTGAACATCATGAACAATATTTATTGTTCAAGTTTTGATTGAAATGATGAACATAGCTGATTTGTTCATGTTGTTTTGAAAGTTTGAGAACATAACTTGTTTTGCAAATTATCCACAAATGGTCACCCGAACTTGTGAATTTGTCAAAATTATGCAAAATCCTTGTTATGGCTTGAAAAACATGGGTTTAAAAACTCTTAGGTTCTGAGCTCCTGGGCTAGAACCTCAAAAATTGGTCATTTTAACACCTAAACTCAGATTCTGAGTTCTGTCCTGGTCGCACTGCGACCATGACTTCGCACTGCGAAGCATGCGAATTTTTGAGTTCAGAAGCTGTTTCTGAACTTTTGTTCAGAAACAACTTCTGAACACACTCAGGACCTTTTAGGTGAGTGAAAAGCTTTGAGTTTTTGGGATGAAAAAGGCTGGACAAACCAGTTTTGATGTTTTGAAAACCTTGGGATTTCTTTGAAATTCAAAAGGGGTTTTTTAGAACCAAATGGTTTTGAACCAAAATTGCTATGCAAACACAATTGTAAATGCAAGATAAAAGCTTGGAAACTTACAGAACTCCTTAGCAAAGCTCCAGCTGCAATGGATTTGAATTGGTTGAAGGTTCTTGCAAGGTTTTGAATGTTGGTGAAGGTTTTGAACTTTGTGATGCTTTGTGTTTGATTGGTTTTTTTTCTGGTTGTTTGTGAGTGTTTGTAAGCTGGAATGAGTAGTGTTTCTGCTCTTGAAAATGCTGTTATTGGTTGTGTTTTTTTAGAAGTTCTTGAAACCTTGGGCAATGCCTTCTATTTATAGGCCAAAACCAAATCTATTTCATCATTAGAAAATCCCAAAATCCAGCTGATTTGTGGCTAGGATCAGGCTGAATCCCTTTGCATTAAATGCTAATGGATAGAGGCAACCTTGCCTTGTGCCAAGGGGCAAGACTTTGACTGATTTCAGCCACAAAATCAACTAATTCTAGAAGGTAATGATGAGAAACAAGGCTGAATTGCAATTGGCCAAACTTGGGGATCAATCCTTGCAATCTCAATGGTTAATCAATAAAAAGGTGCACTGTAATGTGCAGAGATTGAGGGATGAGAAAGGCTACCTATGGCTGGTGTGAGGGGTGAAAAGCTGCTGCAAAAACAGGGTAGGCACTCATGGCTTTTCAAGTGAGAAAATCCAGCTGGTTTGACTGGTTTTGGGGGAAGCAAGCAGGAGGAAAGTCATCAAGCAGGTGGCTGGCAACCTTGTGGTGGTTAACAGGTCACTTGGGAGGGACAAGAGCTGCCCAAGGGCAAGCCCACTTGCTTGTCACATGCTAGGTTGGAAGAAAAAGCTTTCAACCTTGGCATTAATGGCAAGTCTTTCAATTCTGGTTTTGCTTGGCCCAAATAGCCATGAATGCTGATAAAAATAAATATGGAAATTGTAACGACCCTATTTTCGTATGTTATATTTTTATATATTTTATTTTATGGATTTGCATTTAAAAATATTTTCTCGTAATCGAGATATAATTATTTGGCGCGAGGATAAGTTCGTAATCGAGTTTTTAGGGTTTTGGGCTAAATTGGGCCAAGGAGATGAATAGTATTGGGCTTTTGAGTAGTAATGATCCTATGTTTATGATAGTAGTGAGATTGGATTGGATTGAAGGGTTAGGATTAATCCTTGAGAGTTAGTAAGGATGGATGGCCAAGATTGCTTTGCTTGGATTATAAGAGATTATCACAAAGACTTGTGAGTCACTATTCATTGTCTTTTGAGAAGAAGAAAACGTGGAAGAGGAGAAGATAAGCAAGAGAAAAAGCTAGGGCAAGTGAACAAGAGGAAAGCTTGAGATTGCTAGAGATTTTGAGAAGGTAAGAGAGTTAGTATTGCTATTTTCACAAGTGATTGAGAAGGGGAGAATGTCTATTTCTCCATCCCAAACTTCCTCTCACTTTGTCTAGGTTTTGATAGAAAGTTTTATGGTTTAAAGATGTTAAATGATCATGTTATTCTTGTTTGATGCTAAGTGATGATGCTAGTATGTCTGGTTGAGAGTTATTGTGTTTTGAATTCATAAGAAAAGTTATGAAAAGTTTAGAGTTTTTAACCCTAATTTCTTTGCTAGATGCAAGCCTTGCTTGTGATTGTTTTTAAGTGATGTTTTGTGATGGAAAATCGTTTTTAATATGCCCTGGAAGTTGGGTAACCTTGAATGGGCTAAAATGGTGGAAAAATCACATTTTTACATGATTTTGTACTGATGCGGTCGCTGTAGCGACGGACCATCGCTTGTAGCGACCAGGCAGGATAATTCCCTGCCTATCCGGGCTTGAAGCGACCACACTGGCGCTTGTAGCGACCAGGCTCGCTTGTAGCGACCAGACAGGATAATTCCCTGCCTGTCCGCGCTTGTAGCGACCGAGGGCTCGCTTGTAGCGACCAACCCTGGACAGGCCTTTTTCGTTGAGTTGTTCTGGAGGTCCTGGTGCGCGCGGGGATGTCTTTTTGCTTCTGTATTCTCATTTTATATTTTGAAAACCTTGCCCACCATTTTAATTCATTCTTAATGTTTTCTAAAGATTATTTGTTTCAAGAAAAGCTTGAGTAAAACCCTAGCATGTGGGTGGGATTATCAAAGTGTGTGGGTCTTCCTTTGAAACCCTTATGTGTGAGATTTTGATACGATTTGATTGGTTTATCTGAGATTGTGAACATAGTTGAGTATATACATGTTGTGTCTTATGATATGGCCATGAGCGCCTAGTGGTTGTGTTTGTTGTTGTTGTTGTGATAATTATCAGAGTGCTGATAATTTAGAGGTTGTGTTGTTGTTGTTGTTGTGATAATTATCAGAGTGCTGATAATTTAGAGGTTGTGTTGTTGTTGTTGTTGTGATAATTATCAGAGTGCTGATAATTAGTTGTGTTAGTAAGTATCATATATTTACTAAGTGAATGATCATGCATTTCATGATTGTATGATATCCGTGTGCGGATAAGAAATCCAAGAGTGCTTGGTTATCAAGAGTGCTTGATAAGGATATAAGTTTATCCAAATGATTTGGTACCACATGCATTAGAGAATGCATTTGAGGCATGCATCCTTTGTGACAATTATGTGTGCATAATGGTTGTTAAATGATAATTGTTATTGATGAGTTTCGTGCTTTGGCAATTACGTGTTGTGGTTTGGTTATGTATAATAATGTGTTATTTATACATGTTTATTGGTTGTGATACTAACACTCTCTGTTTTGTGTTATGTGCTGGATCTTTGGGGATCCAGATTATCAGATTGACGAGACTACCGTCGAGGAGTAGCGTTTTGCTGTATAGAAGTCAGCGTAGTGGTGAGGGCATAGCTCAGCTATCCTTACTCTTTTTGTACTAGGTGTTGTATCCTAGTTAGAGTCTAGGGCTCTGATATTTGTAACACTATTTTGGGGTATCTGAACGCGTATGTATGAACTTGGCAATGGTCTTTGTTGTAGAATTGCCTCTTTTGAAAATCTTATGTATATATTTTTTTGTATATTATATGCATGTTTGCTTATAAGTTGTGTTAGTTATTCTTCCGCTGCTGGTTGTGAATCAAATATATTTTGATTTCTGTTGATGTTTATGAAATTGAGTTTTCATCATGTTGTAACTTCCTATGTCCTTAACGTTTTCTTTATTAAAGTTAATAATCGGCGGTTAAGGGTTAGGGTGTTACAATAGTTGGTATCAGAGCAGGTCGATCCATTGGATCAATTAAGTTTAGTATACCCTTTGTGTAACATGTGTTTCCTTAAACACTGTGTTCTCACTTGTGTTATGTGATGTTTGGTAGTGTGTGGATATGACGCAACGAGCACTTGCGGACGCGATGGAGCGGATGGCGGATGCCATGGCTCAGGAGGCTGCTAGTAGGACCGCGGATAGAGCCGCACAACAAGCTAGAGGAGGCGGAGAAGATGAGCTGAGGCTCGAGAGGTTTATGAACAACAAACCGCCTATCTTCAAGGGAGGATACGATCCCAATGGAGCTCAGACTTGGTTGGAAGGAATTGAGAGAATTTTTGGGGCTATGCGTTGTCTGGATGCGCATAAGGTATTGCTAGGAGCGTATGTTCTCCATGATGAAGCCGATCATTGGTGGGGAAATGCTAGTCAGAGGTTGGGAGCTGATGGAGCTTTAGTTACTTGGGCTCGTTTCCGGAGAGAGTTTTTAACCAAGTATTTTCCGGCAGACGAGAGGAACCGTAAGGTGATTGAGTTCATGGAGCTCAAGCAGGGGAGTTTATCTGTTTCTGAATATGCTGCCAAGTTTGAAGATTTGTGTCGTTTTGCTCCTCATTACAACACGGTGGAAGCTGAGGAAGACAAGTGTGTAAAGTTTGAAAATGGGCTGAGGCCGGATATCAAGCAGTTGATTGGGTTTAGCGAGATCAGGAATTTTCCCATGTTGGTGAATAAGAGCCGAATATGTGATAAGGACGGTAAAGCTAAAGCTAATTACTACAAAGCCGCGAATGAGAAGAGGGGAAAGGACATGGCTAGAGGTAAACCGTATAGCAGAGGTGGGAAGAAACCAGATGAAGGTGGGAGTAGTGGTGGCAAGTTTGGAGGTAATAGGAATTGCTTTAAGTGTGGACAACCGGGACATCGTATTTTTGAGTGCCCGAAGAATGATGGAAAATGTTTCAAGTGTGGTGATCCTAACCACAAAGCTGATCAGTGCAAGAAGGGTATTGTGTGCTTCAACTGCAAGGAAGCGGGTCATAAGAGCAACGTGTGTAAGAAGCCTAGAGCGGCTGGAGGAAAGGTGTTTGCTTTGGATGGTGGTGATACGAAGGCGGACAACTTGATCAGAGGTACATGCTTTATCAATAATACTCCTTTGTCTGCTATTATTGATACGGGTGCTACCCATTCATTTATTTCTATGGATTGCGTTAAGAGGTTGGGTCTTAAAGTAGAAAATATGATGGGACGCATGGTTATTGAAACGCCTGCGAGTGGTTCGGTATCGACTACTCTAGTCTGTGTTGATTGTTCAGTCATTATGTATGATCGACACTTTGGAATGGATTTAGTCTGCATTCCGTTGAGCGGAATAGACGTTATCTTTGGTATGAACTGGTTAGAATTTAATCAGGTTCATATCAACTGCGGTAAGAGGACGGTTAAGTTTCCAAGACCGGAGCCAGAGTTGTGTTCGAAGCTCATGTGTTGTCGAGAAGTGGTAAGATCAGTGAAGGCTCAAGAGGATGTGTTTGCTATGTTTGCTTCGTTGAGGGTGGAAGAGAAGAATGAGGTTGATGCGTTGCCGGTGGTGCGTGATTTCACAGATGTTTTTCCAGATGACATTTTGGATTTACCACCCGAGAGAGAGGTTGAATTCGCAATTGACATCGTACCTGCCACTAGTCCAATATCAATGGCGCCATATCGTATGTCAGCTGCTGAACTAGAAAAGTTGAAGGAACAATTGGAGGAGTTGTTAGAAAAAAGGTTTGTAAGACCGAGTGTATCGCCGTGGGGTGCGCCGGTTCTGTTGGTAAAGAAGAAAGATGGTGGTATGCGTCTGTGCATCGATTATCGTCAGTTGAATAAAGCAACTATCAAGAACAAGTATCCACTTCCGAGGATAGACGATTTGATGGATCAGTTAGTGGGAGCCTGTGTGTTCAGCAAGATTGATTTGAGATCGGGATATCACCAGATAAGAGTTAAGGCGGAGGATATACCGAAGACTGCTTTCAGGACAAGGTATGGTCACTACGAGTATGCTGTTATGCCTTTTGGAGTTACTAATGCACCTGGAGTGTTTATGGAATATATGAATCGTATATTTCATTCCTTTTTGGATCGATTCGTGGTGGTCTTCATAGACGATATTTTGGTATACTCGAAGACGGAAGAGGAACATGCCGAGCATTTGAGGATTGTGTTGGAGGTGTTGCGCGAGAAGAAGCTTTATGCAAAATTTTCTAAGTGTGAATTTTGGTTGCATGAAGTTAGCTTTTTGGGTCACGTCATTTCAAGTGGTGGTATAGCAGTGGATCCTGCTAAGGTAGAAGCCGTGCAAGATTGGGGAACGCCGGAGTCTGTTACTGAGATCCGAAGTTTTCTTGGTTTGGCCGGTTACTATCGGAGGTTCATCGAAGGATTTTCAAAGTTGGCGTTGCCGTTGACGCAGTTGACTAGGAAGGGTCAAGCTTTCATTTGGGATGACAAGTGTGAGCAGAGTTTCCAAGAGCTGAAGAGGAGGTTGACATCTGCACCTGTGTTAATTCTGCCACATCCGAAGGAACCGTTCGTGGTTTATTGTGATGCGTCGAAGATGGGTCTAGGTGGTGTGTTGATGCAGAGGGGACAAGTCGTTGCTTATGCATCAAGACAGCTGAAGATTCATGAGAGGAACTATCCTACGCATGATTTGGAACTAGCTGCTGTCGTGTTTGTTCTCAAGATTTGGAGGCATTACTTGTATGGGTCAAGATTCGAGGTTTTCAGCGATCACAAGAGTCTGAAATATTTGTTTGATCAGAAAGAGCTCAATATGAGGCAAAGAAGATGGTTAGAGTTTCTTAAGGATTATGATTTCGAGTTGAGTTATCATCCGGGTAAGGCTAATGTGGTAGCCGATGCGTTGAGTAGGAAGTCTTTGCATATGTCGTCTCTGATGACGAAGGAACTGATATTGATTGAAGAGTTTAGAGACCTCAGTTTGGTTTGTGAAAGGACAACCAGAAGTGTGAAGCTAGGAATGTTGAGGTTGACGAATGATTTTCTTGAAGAGGTTGTGGAAAAGCAAAAGTCTGATGTGAGATTGACGAAGCTTAAGACGCTCATTGAGCAAGGGAAAAAGGTAAACGTTGAGATCGATGAGAAAGGCGTGATGAGATGTCAGGGAAGGTTATGTGTACCTGATGTGCCTGAATTGAAGCGGATGATCTTGGAGGAAGGTCACAGAAGCAACTTAAGTATTCATCCTGGTGTTACTAAGATGTATCAAGATCTGAGGAAAATGTTTTGGTGGCAAGGGATGAAGAAAGAGATCGCCGAGTTTGTTTTCGCGTGTTTGACTTGTCAGAAGTCCAAGGTGGAGCATCAGAAGCCGTCGGGGCTATTGCAACCTATGTTTATTCCCGAGTGGAAATGGGATAGTATTGCGATGGATTTTGTAAGCGGTTTGCCGAAGACGTCGAAAGGTAACAATATGATTTGGGTAGTTGTCGACAGGTTAACGAAGTCTGCTCATTTCATAGCTATCAAGACCGGTATGCTAGTACCGAAGTTGGCTGAGATTTATGTCGAGCAAATCGTGAGATTACATGGAATTCCGTCGAGTATTGTATCAGATCGAGATCCCCGTTTTACTTCAAGGTTTTGGGAGAGTTTGCAAGAAGCGTTGGGGACTAAGTTGCGGATGAGTTCTGCTTATCACCCGCAGACGGATGGTCAGTCGGAGAGGACGATTCAATCATTGGAGGATTTATTAAGATCGTGCATTTTGGAACAAGGAGTGAGTTGGGAAGCTTGCTTACCATTGATTGAGTTTACTTATAACAACAGTTTTCATTCGAGCATTGGTATGGCACCTTTTGAAGCGTTGTATGGGAGAAGATGTAGAACAGCTTTGTGTTGGTTTGAATCGGGAGAAAGTGTGGTGCTTGGACCTGAGATTGTGCAACAAACAACCGAGAAGATCAAGATGATCCAAGAAAAGATGAGAGCGTCACAGAGTCGCCAGAAAAGCTATGCCGACAAGAGAAGGAAGGATATAGAATTTCAAGAAGGAGATCATGTGTTTCTAAGAGTTACATCGACTACGGGTATTGGACGGGCTTTGAAATCGAAGAAGTTGGCATCGAGGTTCATTGGTCCGTATCAGATTTTGAAGAGGATTGGGAAGGTGGCGTATAGGATTGCGTTACCGCCGTCGTTGTCAAATTTACATGACGTTTTTCACGTGTCTCAATTAAGGAAATACGTATCGGATCCGTCACATGTGATTGAGTCGGACGAGATACAAGTGAGAGAGAATTTAACGGTTGTAACGGTACCCTTAAGGATTGAAGGACAAGAGATGAAGAGGCTCAGGAACAAAGAGATTTCATCGGTGAAAGTCGTTTGGGGAGGCCCAGCCGGTGAATATGCGACGTGGGAGCTCGAGAGCAAGATGCGGGACTCCTATCCAGAGTTGTTTTCAGGTATTTTCGAGGGCGAAAATTCTTTTTAGGGGGGTAGAGTTGTAACGACCCTATTTTCGTATGTTATATTTTTATATATTTTATTTTATGGATTTGCATTTAAAAATATTTTCTCGTAATCGAGATATAATTATTTGGCGCGAGGATAAGTTCGTAATCGAGTTTTTAGGGTTTTGGGCGAAATTGGGCCAAGGAGATGAATAGTATTGGGCTTTTGAGTAGTAATGATCCTATGTTTATGATAGTAGTGAGATTGGATTGGATTGAAGGGTTAGGATTAATCCTTGAGAGTTAGTAAGGATGGATGGCCAAGATTGCTTTGCTTGGATTATAAGAGATTATCACAAAGACTTGTGAGTCACTATTCATTGTCTTTTGAGAAGAAGAAAACGTGGAAGAGGAGAAGATAAGCAAGAGAAAAAGCTAGGGCAAGTGAACAAGAGGAAAGCTTGAGATTGCTAGAGATTTTGAGAAGGTAAGAGAGTTAGTATTGCTATTTTCACAAGTGATTGAGAAGGGGAGAATGTCTATTTCTCCATCCCAAACTTCCTCTCACTTTGTCTAGGTTTTGATAGAATGTTTTATGGTTTAAAGATGTTAAATGATCATGTTATTCTTGTTTGATGCTAAGTGATGATGCTAGTATGTCTGGTTGAGAGTTATTGTGTTTTGAATTCATAAGAAAAGTTATGAAAAGTTTAGAGTTTTTAACCCTAATTTCTTTGCTAGATGCAAGCCTTGCTTGTGATTGTTTTTAAGTGATGTTTTGTGATGGAAAATCGTTTTTAATATGCCCTGGAAGTTGGGTAACCTTGAATGGGCTAAAATGGTGGAAAAATCACATTTTTACATGATTTTGTACTGATGCGGTCGCTGTAGCGACGGACCATCGCTTGTAGCGACCAGGCAGGATAATTCCCTGCCTATCCGCGCTTGAAGCGACCACACTGGCGCTTGTAGCGACCAGGCTCGCTTGTAGCGACCATGGGTTCGCTTGTAGCGACCAGACAGGATAATTCCCTGCCTGTCCGCGCTTGTAGCGACCGAGGGCTCGCTTGTAGCGACCAACCCTGGACAGGCCTTTTTCGTTGAGTTGTTCTGGAGGTCCTGGTGCGCGCGGGGATGTCTTTTTGCTTCTGTATTCTCATTTTATATTTTGAAAACCTTGCCCACCATTTTAATTCATTCTTAATGTTTTCTAAAGATTATTTGTTTCAAGAAAAGCTTGAGTAAAACCCTAGCATGTGGGTGGGATTATCAAAGTGTGTGGGTCTTCCTTTGAAACCCTTATGTGTGAGATTTTGATACGATTTGATTGGTTTATCTGAGATTGTGAACATAGTTGAGTATATACATGTTGTGTCTTATGATATGGCCATGAGCGCCTAGTGGTTGTGTTTGTTGTTGTTGTTGTGATAATTATCAGAGTGCTGATAATTTAGAGGTTGTGTTGTTGTTGTTGTTGTGATAATTATCAGAGTGCTGATAATTTAGAGGTTGTGTTGTTGTTGTTGTTGTGATAATTATCAGAGTGCTGATAATTAGTTGTGTTAGTAAGTATCATATATTTACTAAGTGAATGATCATGCATTTCATGATTGTATGATATCCGTGTGCGGATAAGAAATCCAAGAGTGCTTGGTTATCAAGAGTGCTTGATAAGGATATAAGTTTATCCAAATGATTTGGTACCACATGCATTAGAGAATGCATTTGAGGCATGCATCCTTTGTGACAATTATGTGTGCATAATGGTTGTTAAATGATAATTGTTATTGATGAGTTTCGTGCTTTGGCAATTACGTGTTGTGGTTTGGTTATGTATAATAATGTGTTATTTATACATGTTTATTGGTTGTGATACTAACACTCTCTGTTTTGTGTTATGTGCTGGATCTTTGGGGATCCAGATTATCAGATTGACGAGACTACCGTCGAGGAGTAGCGTTTTGCTGTATAGAAGTCAGCGTAGTGGTGAGGGCATAGCTCAGCTATCCTTACTCTTTTTGTACTAGGTGTTGTATCCTAGTTAGAGTCTAGGGCTCTGATATTTGTAACACTATTTTGGGGTATCTGAACGCGTATGTATGAACTTGGCAATGGTCTTTGTTGTAGAATTGCCTCTTTTGAAAATCTTATGTATATATTTTTTGTATATTATATGCATGTTTGCTTATAAGTTGTGTTAGTTATTCTTCCGCTGCTGGTTGTGAATCAAATATATTTTGATTTCTGTTGATGTTTATGAAAATGCGTTTTCATTATGTTGTAACTTCCTATGTCCTTAACGTTTTCTTTATTAAAGTTAATAATCGGCGGTTAAGGGTTAGGGTGTTACAGAAATGATATGCAACAAAAACTAGAATTAAATCAAAAACATCAAAAATCTGCAGAAAAATCGCAGACTTCGCAGTGCGAAGTCAGCATTTTTGAAATGTTGACTTTTCTGTTGACTTTTGTTGACTTTGACTTTTTTTTTCCCTTTTTGATTTTTTTATTTTTTGTTTTAAAATGCTTAGGACAAAATTAGGGTACTACAGAAATATGCTTTATCAATGAACCAACCTATCACTCATTTAAGTAAATGAACAAATTGAATATTAATGTGAGGGGTAATGAACACTCATCCGGCAAGTTTGCTAACATTCCGATCAAGTTATGTGTCCATCTAATCATCATTTCTAAAAGCACAAAAGCATTGATCCCGAGGTCTTCGAGGGTTGTAACTTGGCTGGGTTACAAAAGAAATGTCATATGTGGGGAAATTGAATTCAAAAGGCCAAGCGAGAAGGAACATTCTTTCTAATTTACACCTTCCCTTATTCGAATCACAACCTTTGGTGATACAAAACGCTTTTCTTTCGATCTTGACAACTCTTGGATTTTATTGATTCCCCTTTTTATTTTCTCTTTTGAGATTTCTCGATTTGTTTTTCTTTCTTTCTTTCTCTTGGTTGTCAAGATCTTTGGCGAAATTCATCATTTCTCGGCTTTCACAACCTCTCTTTTTCTTCAACTGAATCAAAGGCGATACCCTAATTGAATGTTCCTTTCTCCTTTGGCAAGGGATAACAATCATGATGGTTTAGAGGTTCAAAAATTTGAAAGAAAATTATCAGAATTTAGTGATGATTTAACCATGAACTGAAAAAAAAAATTTACAAACTCCGGCAATCTCACTAAGCAATCGAGCTTATGAAAGTTGGCAGTTTACAGTCAATAATTCTGATTTGCTAGGCTCAAAGGGTTGTCAAATGCTCACTTCTCATAGGGTGGGCTATTTGTGGTCAAATGCTTTCACTCATATTCAAGAAATGCCTCGATCATGCCAATGCTTTCATACAGTTTAAAACAACGTTTAGATTTAACATAAAAAGATCGAGTTAACAAAAATGCCGGCCTCCTGCATATGTATAATAATTTTGAGGCTTCTTCACATTTGGGCTGGTTCTAAATGGTTCATCGAATAAACATACTAACAACGCAAATTGCATGATATAGCTTTTGTGTTATGTATATATCTTCATTTTGAGTTTAATCACACAAAAATAGGAAGCATGCATTTAGCTTTGCGCAAATTAATCAAATTTATCATTACCATTTATCCGTGGCTGAGTTAATTAACTTTGGCTTAATCCGTGGTTTAAGAAAAAATGTCAATTTCAAATCCCCAACAATTCACAGTAAACAATGACATTTAACGCACATTAAAATTAAACAGGCATAAATGACGATGATTAAAAGGCCAGATAATAAAAGAAAGAGAACGTAGTGCAAATATGGATACAAAGTTTGAACATAGGAAGAGTGTACGAGAAAAATGAAATAACATAAACATAAAAAACATGAGAAAATATCAAAAAGGGGGGGCCACTCAAGGAGTGAGAGCCTCATCATCCTCAGTCTCCTCGTCCTCGTCCTCCTCGTCCTCATCATCCTTATCCTCCTCATCCTCTCCTCCATCATCACCTCCCTGGCCTCCGGCTGCTGCACCACTGCCTCCTCCCTCTGAATACTCTGGCCTATCCCCGGGCCAAGCGCCATGAGCTGCGAACATCTCTGGTGTCGGTATTTGATCGTCGGGATCTGTCGGCCTACCCAGCTGTCTCTGAAGGCGATACATGGAATCATGCATCATGGTCATGTATCTATGAGTGGAAGCATTCTGCTCCCATGTGAAAGTGCAGGTGTGATGACCCTGTGATGCTGGTGGAGGTCTAGGCCGTGGCTGTTGTGCCCTCGCCGCTCTCCTTCCTGTGCAGTTTCTGGAGATGTACTCATCTGTGATCGGGTTCTTTATGGTTTCGGACACATGAGGAGGGATGGCTACTCGTGCCTCCCGGCAGAGTCCCATAATTAGACCCGGGAAAGCGAGCGGAAACATCTTCTTGGCTGGTGGCTTGATGCCACTCTCGACCACTATCTTAATCTCTTGGCAGATCGCCCTAGCCACATCTACTTGTTTATTGGTGAGGATATAGTAGATTAAAGGGGTGACGTCCAAAGTGGTGGATGAGGTATGGCTTTTTGGTTTTATATTGTGGACAATGAGGTGGAAGATGACTTGAGCGTAGGTGGTGAGGTTGTTTTTGAGGGCTTTGGTAGGCTGCCCCGCCGCATTGAGCTCATAGCCCCTCCCGGATTGGAAGATGGTCTGGGCGTAGAGGTCGTGGTTCCAATTACCACGGTTTTAGTGCTTATGGAAAGCACAAAGCTCATCATTTTCAAGTTGGAAGGGGTTGCGGAGGTAAGTGTTAATGGCGTCGCGATCGAATCTAATGACCCGACCACGCACCATGGTTTGATAGGTGAACTCTCCCTCCGGATCCACGGGAATGGCGTTTGTATAAAATTCCCGGATAATATCATAATTGAGGTTTAGGGGAGTGTTCACCAAAACTCCCCAACGGCGGCGATTAATCAGCCGGGCCAGCTCTCGATAGGTGCCTTGCTCGCTTATGATGAACTGTCTTTCAGCGCAGAATGCTCGGCTGAGAAGCTCCTCATACCTCTCCTGATTTCGGAGGCTTAGGAAGCGGGAGGCGTCGAATGCCCCTTGGGGTCTTGATCCTGACGCTTCACCCCTTAATCGTTTTCCCGTTGGTCTTGGTGCCATCTACAAGAAAAAGATAAAGTCAGTAAACAGCATACATGATTAAAAGTGATATGAGGTGAAACAAATGGAAATGGAAGGAAAAACAAAGGTTCTGTTCTGCTGAGGTCGCACTGCGAACGCATGGTCGCAGTGCGAAGCTACGCGCAAAATTCTGGGTTGCCCAGAAAAAGGGGTCGCAGTGCGAAGTTCATCATTGCTCTGCGACCCTGACAGAACCAATCAAAAAATCCCTAGAAAGCTACCCTAAACGCTTAAGCTAAACTTTAAACAAAGCATGTTAGATGAATGATCAAGAATAAATGCATGGGTAATGAACACAACTAACATAGCAACTAGTTTTGATCCAATTTCTACAAAAATGGGTAAAGTGGATTCGTGTAAAATCACTTAAAGATGGAAAGGGAAATGAGCCTATTTTAACTACCCATAACATACATTTACTAAATTACAACTTATCCTAGCAAGGCAAGAAGGAAAATAAGCTAATCATATCCTTAAACCCTAAAAATGGAAGTTCGAAAATTAAAAAACCTAAAACCCAAAACACGAATCAGAAGTAAAAGACAAGATAGAGAGGAAGAAATCATACCTTGCTGCTTGCAGAAAAGGGGTATTAAAACTTGAAATTTAAGAAGGAAAGATTTATGGAGAAAAAGAAATGGGTATGCTTTTTTGAGTTTTTGTGAAAGGAAAATGAAAAGTTTTTAAGTGTTAGGAGTTTAATAAAATAAAATAACGGTTAGATAAGAGATAGTGGAAATGAGTGGTTGGAGGGAGTTAATGGGGGTTAGTAAATTTTGAAAACTGAGCTGACAAAATTCGCATGCTTCGCACTGCGAAGTAAGTTTGCTCTGCGAACCTCAGAGTTAACTTCGCAGTGCGAAGATACTTTTGTTCTGCGAAGTCAATCAGATTCTGAATTTTCAAAATTACTACCCTTTCAACAAATTGGTCCTTCACATCCCCAACCATGTTTATTAAAAAGATGTAATAAACAAAAATTATTGGTTGCCCCTGATGAAACAAAATGCAACAATTATGGATGAATGCGGGTGGGTGACATGCAAAGGTACGGTATACAGAGGTTCGAAACTTCCCCCATCCTCACGTGTAAGCTCTAAAGGTAAGATTTCCTAAGAAGAGGTCCCTAGAGTCATCGATCTCACATGGAATTAAGGTTGTCTATGGACATACGTCAACATGACTTCAATTAATTCCACGTGAAAATCTCCTCTAAGCGGGGTTTGGCATCCTACCTCACGGACATACGTCAACGCGAGCTTCCGCTCACAACCGCCATTCTAACTTAGTTTTCTCTCGAGCTCGGGTAGAGAGCCTCACACTTACCCGAACAATGTGGAGTAACATCGCTCAAGTAACCCCACAATTGATATATATAAAGATATGAAGCAAAATGATATATGTAAATGTAGAGCAAAAGAATAAACAAATAAATGATAAGAAAATATAAACACGCAAGTAAAATGAAACAAATTAGCCTGAAAGCCGACTTAGATAGGTTTGACTCGTCATGCAAAAACAAAGTGTTTTACGCATGGTCCCCAGTGAAGTCGCCATCTTTGTATGGTGACGAACGCAAAACATAAAGCAATATGAAATATATATAAATATAAAGCAAGGGAATAAAAGCATATAAAGACAGTAAAAATAAAAGCATGCAAGCAAAAAGATAAAACATCTAGCTTAAAAGCTAACTAGGATAGGCTTGACTCACTAGTGAGGAAAAATCCTTCATCCCCAGTGAAGTCGCCATCTTTGTCGCGTCGAATTTCGGATATCAAGCTATTGGGAAGCGTTGAATCACTAATTTTAAATCACGACTGAACTTTTAATTTTTCGGGGAGAAAAGGAAAAAAGTTTGAAATTACCTTGAAAAAAAGATTTTAGGTTCGAAAGTCGATTATGCGAGGGGAAGGTATTAGCACCCCTCACATCCGTAGTACTCAACGGGAACCTCTTAGTCGGCTTAGGCTTAAAATGCTTCAAAAGTTTTACTTGCGTGTTTAATCATATATATAAAAAAGAAAAGGAAATATGATGTGTATATGAAAGAGATAAAAACAAACGAAGGGAAAAAAATAAAGTTTTATTAATGGGCTTGACAAGATGTCGATCTTGCTCCTACGTATCTCCCGGTAATCGGAGAATTCAAAGCGTACGTAGTTCTTTGGTAGAAAAAGTTTGTATGTTGGTTCGTTTTAGTTAAAAAAGATTTGATCGCGTCCGAGCGAAAAAGTTTGAAAAAGAAATGAAATGAAAGTAAATGTCAACTGTTCGGGTTGTTGCCGAACTGGCCATTGACGACAATGCATAAAGGTAAATGATTTGATAAAAAAAGATTCGCACTCGGACGTGAGCAAAGATTTTAAAACGCACGAAAGCGTAAAAGGTTTTAAATGATGAAAGACAAATGCTAAGGCGATAAACTCGCGCATGGCGTAAATGTTTTAAGAAAAAAAAGGACAGACGCACAGAGGCGAAAAAAAGTTGAAAATAAAGACAAACGCTCGGAGGCGTAAAATAAAAGACAAACGCACGGAGGGGATAAATTCGCGCAAGGCGTAAAAGGTTGAAAATAAACGCGCAAAGGCGCGAAGGGTTCAGATTGACCACGAGGGCCAAGAAAAGGTTAAAAATGGCCACAAGGGGGCCAAGGGAAGGTTGAGCGTGCTAGACGCGTCAAAAGGTGGAATGACGATTGCCCGAGCGACGAGACATACGTCACGCATTCGTGCAACCGAGGTTTGGGGAGACATACGTCAAGCCATTCCCGTTTCATTCAAGTTTGGTTTGGTTTAAACTCTAAGGAATCTCAGAGGAAAACAAGACATTTTAAAAAGGAAAGTTAAAAAAAGGAAATCACGAACAAATTTGTTGTTCGAGTTTATTAAAATCATGAACATTACTTGTTGCTTAAGCTATTGAAACTCAAGAACAAGCGTAGTTCAAGTTTGAACGATGAACAAGATCATAAGACATACACAAATTTGGAAAGTTCACAAGTTCGGCTCAATTCGAGTTTGATTTAAAAGAATGAGCAAGCTCGGCTTAAATTCGCGTTTGGATTGAAAATCATGAACAACATGGTTGTTCAAGTTTGGTTTTGAAAATAAACGAACTTAGCTTATTGCTCAAGCTTAGTTTTGATATTTGAAGAACATAACTTGTTTCACAAGTTACTCAAAACTTATCGCACGAACTTGTAAAATTTTCAAAGTTGTGCATGGTTACGGATAGGGTTCGAACAAAAATGATTTTTAACCCTCTTTAGGTTCTGAATCAAGGGCTGGAACCCCAAAAATTTGGCATTGGGATGCCTGATTCATGTTCTGAATTTCACATACTTCGCAGAGCAACCAGAACTTGGCTCTGCGAAGTCAGGTTCTGATGTGTTCGCAGTGCGAACAGTACTTTGCTCTGCGAAGTATACGAAATTTTGAACTCAGAAGCTGTTTCTGAACAGAAGTTCAGAAACTGCTTCTAAGCAAGCTTCAGAACCTAAAGGGGGTTAAAAAGCTTGGCAAAGATTGGGAAAAGGGAGTGTAAAAACTCAGTTTAAGGCTTGGCCCCTTTGAGATCCCTTTTGAGGTTCAAAAGGAGGTTTTTGTGCACAAAATGAATTTGAAGAAAGCAAGAGATGCAAACAGCAAACAAAATGAAAGAGAAAGATTATAGGAGACTTACAGAACTCCTAGCAATGCTTGAGCAAGATTGGAAGTGGCTTGCTTGATTGATTAGAGTTTATGAACAATGCACTCTAATTGGTTTTGCTTTGTGTATGAGCTGATTTGATGCTGCAATGCAATGGATTTTTTGGCTGTTTTTCTGGTGTAATGGCTCTATGAATTGGTCTGTTGATTGTTTTTTCAATGTCTGAAATCCTTGTGCCTTGGCATTCCTTTTATAGGCCAAAATGCAATCCATGTAATGATGAACAAAATCTCTAGATCCTAGCTGGTTTGTGGGCTAAATCCAGGCTAAATCACTTTGCATTTAATGCTAATGAATAGAAGCTGCTTTGCCTTGTGCCAATGGGCAAGACCTTGACTGATCTCAGCCACAAATGCAGCTGATTCTAGAAGGTAATGATGGAAAAAACTGAAAAACAGGGCAGCTTGAGATTGTGTGATTCTTGGGATCAATCCTTGCAATCTTGGAAGGCCAAGCAATGAAAACGTGTACTGCCATGTATAGGGAGATTGGGGGAAGCAAAATGAGCATGTGGGCTGGTGTGTGGGAGGAGAAATCCAGCTCAAAACAGGGCAGCACTAACAGCTTTTTGCAAGCAAAAACCACTTGAGTTTGACTGGTTTTGGTGGAGAAAAAGGGAAGGAAAGGGAACAAGTAGCTGGCTGGCAAGCTCAGGTTGGATGATGGGTCAATTTGGAGGGACAAGAGCTGACCAAGGGCAGCCAATTTGTTTGAGCACATGTTAGGTTGGAAGAAAATCCTTCTTTCCTTTTGCCTTTAATGTCACACTTTAATCCTTGCTTTGCTGCATCATTTCAGTCACAAATAGCAATAACAATAATAATAATACTAATAATAACAATTACAAATGAAAACAAAACAGATAAATCAAAGAAAATAAAAATTCTGCAGAAAAATCGCAGAGGTCGCAGTGCGAAGGCCACTTCGCACTGCGAACTCCCCTTTTTTTGAATTTTTGTATTTTAAAATAAAATAAAATAAAAGGTGGAAAATGAATAATAATAAATAATAGCAATACTAATAAGGATAATGAAAATGATAATAATGAAAATGATAATGCAAATAAAATAAAATGCAATGAGAATGAAAATGATGATAATAATAAAAATGATGAAAAGCTTAATATTATTAATTATAAAACCTTAATAATAATAAAAAATAATAATGATATTGTTAATGAAAAATAGAATAACAATAATATTAATAAGGATGATGATATTATTAATAGTAATGCTAATAGTGATAAATGCAAATAAAAATTATATGACAAGAATGTAATAATAAAAAGGTAATAATAAATGATTAAATAATAAAAGATAAAACAAACAAAAAATATAAGTCAAAAAATGGGGTATGACACAGTTTCAAAATTCAGCAGAGATCCAATCAGCTCCTCAACCTTCATAGTGGAGATGTCATGAGCTTCCTCTATTGCAGTCACCTTCATGTCAAACCTTTTGGGAAGTGACCTGAGAATTTTTCTGACTATCTTCTCATCTGACATCTTCTCTCCAAGAGACTCAAAAGAATTTGCCATATCCAGGACATTCATATAGAAATCTTGAATGTTTTCATCCTCCATCATCTTCAAATTCTCAAACTTAGTGGTAAGTAATTGGAGTCTGGACATCTTCACCTTTGAGGTTCCTTCATGAGTGGTCTTCAGTATTTACCAGGCATCCTTGGCTATGGTACACTGCTTGATGCGTCTGAACATGTTTTTGTCCACTCTATTGAATAGTGCATTCAAAGCTTTGGAGTTTCCAAGAGCCAGGTCATCTTCAGCCTTTGTCCACTCTTCTTCTGGTTTCAACACCTCAGTCTTGTTCCCATCTTTGTCTAAAACAACTGGATGATCCAAACCTTTTAGCACAGCTTTCCAAGTTTTGTTGTCATTGGATTTCAGAAAGGCACACATTCTAGACTTCCAATATTCGTAATTTGTGCCATCCAGCAATGGTGGTCTGTTGACATATCCTCCCTCCTTGTCCATGCTTGCCAGAAAACTCTTCCCTGGAGCTCACCCAATCACAGGCAGGGTGCCTGCTCTGATGCCAATTGAAAATCTGGCTGGAACTTAAACAATACGAAAAACAGAGCACAATCACACAGTATCAGAAGCAGCAATATAAAAGTGCAGAAAGTAAAAGCACACAGATATTTGTTAACCCAGTTCGGTGTAAATACCACCTACGTCTGGAGGATACCAATCCAAGAAGGAAATCCACTATTGGAATTAATCCTAAGACTCAAGACACAGACCCCCTGTTCCTAGTCTTCTGACTTAATCTCCTATAGTTCTGATTTCTACCCAACACCTGAGTATGAGAAACCCCCTTCTTACTTCCGATTCAAGTAACAACACAGTTACTAAACAGCTTCTGAATAACTACCAAGTTTATGAAGAAACACTTCAAAATAACAAAGACATCATTCGTACTTAAAAGCTTAGAATGATTTACAACTCAAAAAAAACTTCTAAACCAACTCAGATGAGTGGTGTACAAATAAAACCTAAGTTTAAAAACACAAAGACTCAAATTCTCTGATTTCTAATACTCTCTTCGTTAACTTCAATAGCAGCAGCACATCTCCTTAAATAGGCTTCAGCAATCATATAATTCTGGAACAAATCTTCTCTGAAATACACTTCTAAAATTCTGCAAGGCTTGAAAGGAAACAATATAATTCTGACTTCTATCTTGCAAAGATTTTTCATAAATATATTCAAACATAAAACACGAAGCCAATCTTCTCAAGATCTTCAACAAATTAATCAGCCTTTCTAGAAAACTTCAGCCATAATAAATCTTCAGCAAATCTCCATAAGATACGCACAGAATTAATGCAAAAAATCCCAGCTTCTGAAATCAGCTTCTGAAGTCCAGCTTTTGAAGGTCAATGCTGGTCAATGTCTGAACAGTGCGTCTGAAGTACTGTTCAGCGTCTGAAGGCCATTTCTGCGTCTGAAGTACTGGTTCAGCGTCTGAAGGCCAAAACTACGTCTGAAGGTCCAATCTGTTTCTGAAGGCCATTTCAGCTTCTGAACCTCCTCAAATTCAATTTCTTGCTTCTGAAGACTTCTTAAACACATGGAGATGCTTTGCTTGAACACTTTGATTTTACCAAAACATGCAGCCAACATCTAAATACTCAACAAAAATTTTCAATAATAATAATAATACAACTGAATGAGTACAAATTGGCTTGTGTATACAATTATCCAAATACCATTTACAAATACTTAAACATATGTGTGCGCTCTCGTTAAAAACGCGCAATCTTCCGAGGACGTGTGCGAACGCTCGGAAGGCCTTGTGAAGTCGCCACCAAAGTTTTTGTGTAAAGGGAACGTTGATAAACCCTTAAGTTTTTTGTTTAAAGGGAAACGATAATAAAACCCTTGACGATGAGGAAAAGGACTGGTCATCGCAACCATTGTCGGGTCCGGGAGTCGATTACGCAAGGGGAAGGTATTAGCACCCCTCACGTCCGTTGTACTCAACGGGAACCGTCTATTTGGCTAAAGCTTAGAATGTTTTTAAATGTTTTGCGCGCATGCTTGTCTATGTCAAAAGAAAATATAATAAAAGGGGAAAAAGAGATAAAAACAAACGAAAGGGAAAAAGAAATTTTTTTATTATTGCGCTTGACAAGATGTCGATCTTGCTCCTACGTATCTCCCGGTAGTCGGAGAATTCAAAGCGTACGTAGTTCTTTGGTAGAAAAACGTACATATGTTGGTTAGTTTTAAATGAACGATGTTTTAGCTGTATTCTTGCGATTAAACGTAGCTTGTATGCTCACGTATGGGAGACTTAAGCGTATAGCTTGTATGCTCGCGCATGGGCGGCTTAAGCGTTTGTTTACGAATCGCGCTTAGAATAGGTAAAACGTGTCCGTTGGGTAAAAGGGTTCGAATTGGTCGCTTTGGGACCAAAATGGGTGCAATGGACTCAATCAAGTCGATCATTGACCGGAGTGACTCAAACGAGTCGGGGAAAGGTTCGATTGATCCAACGGGATCAAGAACGGGTACAATGGACTCGATCGAGTCGAACATTGACCGGAGTGACTCAAACGAGTCGAGGGATTGAATCTAGTGGCCACGGGGGACCAAAAGGTTCGGATTGACCACAAGGGGCCAAGAATTGGTTTGGTATGGTCGGATACATTGAAAATGGAATGACGATTGTCCGAACGACGAGACATACGTCACGCATTCGTACAATCTGGGCAATGGAGAGACATACGTCACACCATCCCTTTTTCATTCAAGTTTTTTGGTTGAATTTCTTAGAAATCCCAAAGTTTATCAAAACATTTGGTTTGGAACTCAAAATGAAGAAGTTTTAACAACTTTGTGAAAAAACGCACAAGTTCGGCTCGTTTTGCGAACGGTTTTGAAAAGCAAACAAATTCGGCTTATGTTCACGTTTGGTTTTGAAAATCATGAACAATGTTTATTGTTCAAGTTTGGATTTGAAAATGATGAACATAGCTTATTTGTTCAAGTTGTTTTGAGAGTTTGTGGACATAACTTGTTTTGCAAGTTATCCACAAAAGTGTTACCCGAACTTGCGAATTTTCCAATATTATGCAAAATCCTTGAATAGGTTTGAATAAAATGAGTTTTAAACCTCCTAGGTTCTGAGCTCTTGGGCTAGAACCTCAAAAATTGGCCATTTGGGAGCCTAAACTCAGATTCTGAGTTCAGTCATGGTCGCTCTGCGACCATGACTTCGCACTGCGAACAATGCGAATTTTTGAGTTCAGAAGCTGTTTCTGAACTGTTGTTCAGAAACAACTTCTGAACACACTCAGGGCCTTTTAGGAGAGTAAAAAGCTTTGAGTTTTTGCAATGAAAAGGGCTGGACAAACCAGTTTTGAAGTTTTGCAAACCTTGGGATTTCTTTTGAAATTCAAAAGGGTTTTTAGAACAAAAAGGTTTTGGACCAAAATTGATATGCAAGCACAATTATAGATGCAAGATAATGACTTAGAAACTTACAGAGATCCTTAGCAAAGCTCCTGCTGCAATGAGCTTGGATTGGTTGAAGGTTCTTGCAAAGGTTTTGAATGTTGGATATGGAGCAATGAACTTGTGTAAAGCTTTGTGTTTGTTTTGGTTTTTGCTAGTGCTTTGGCTGGTTTTCTCTGGTTGTTTGTAAGTGTTTCAAGTGTTAATGAGTAATGTTTCTTTTGTGTGAATAATGCTCCATTTCCTCTTGCCTTGCATCTCTATTTATAGGCCAAAATGCAATCCAATGCAATGATGGAAAATCCATAGGACCTAGCTGGTTTGTGGGCTAAATTCAGGCTAAATGGCTTTGCATTTAATGCTAATGGATAGAGGTAACCTTGCCTTGTGCCAAGGGTTAAAGCCTTGACTGATTTCAGCCACAAATTCAATGGTTTTTGGATAGAAATGATGATGAAACATGGCTGGATTGCAATTGGCTATGCTTGGGGATTAATCCTTGCAATCTCAATGGTTGAACAATGAAAACGTGCACTGTCATGTGCAGAGGTTGGGGGATGCAAAAGGCAACATGTGGCTGGTGTGAGAGGGATGAAAAGCTGCTGAAAAACAGGGCAAGCAATCATGGTTTTTGCATGTGAAAAAACCAGCTGGGTTTGACTGGTTTTGGGGGAGCAAGCAGGAAGAAAGTCCTCAAGCTGGTGGCTGGCAACCCTAGGGTCAGTAGCAGGTCACTTGGGAGGGACAAGAGTTGCCCAAGGGCAAGCCCACTTGCTTGCCACATGCTAGGTTGGAAGAAAAAGCTTCTTTCCTTGGCATTAATGGCAAGTCTCTCAACTCTGGCTTTGCTGAGCCCAATTAGCCATGAATGCTGATGAAAATAATAATGCAAATGATGTGTAACAAAAACTGGAATTAAATCAAAGAAACCAAAAATCTGCAGAAAAATCGCAGACTTCGCACTGCGAAGTCACCATTTTTGAAATGTTGACTTTTTTGTTGACTTTTGTTGACTTTGACTTTTTCCTCCTCTTTGATTTTTTGATTTTTGTTTTAAAAGGCTTAGGACAAAATTGGGGTACTACAATATGCTGATAAACTTCTGAGCTTGTACATGACGAGCAACTGCACTCCATCCAGCGTCTCTGTAACACCCATATAGAGATTGCCTAGGATCTCTTACGAGTATTAAAATTTCGTACCGGATACATTAAATACAATACAGAAAGTTTACATTTAATTATACATAATAGGAGTCATCATACAATTCTTTATCCGATACACTTCTTCTTTACAATATACAACATACTACATCATTTGAAACATAAATATACTTAAACAAATAGTCAACACGATCAATCCAAAGCTTTCTCTTTACCTTTACGTCGTGCTACCTGCGAACTTGCACCAGAAGGAAAGGGATGAGACATAACGTCTTAGTGTGCTCCGGCCCTTCCTACTGTTGGCAACCACGGGGGTAACCTAGGGTTGCCGTGCCTACTCTCGGCAATCTTGGGGATACCTACGATCGCCGTCATTCTTTACTTATTTCGCGATCAAGGGAAAACCTAAGATCGCTACATGTCTCAATCAATTCTCTTCATATTCTAACTTAAAACTTAACTTGTACTTAGTGATCGAGGGGACATACTATGATCACTTCTTGTTCACTAGGAACTAATTAACATAGTTCTCAATAAATATAAATATACTTATTCATCTTGTCTTAACTTTAAGTTAGAAGTTAGGGTTGAACAATCAATAATTATCTGAGTTCATTTTACGGAGTGCATTCGGGTGGAGTAACCCCGAAGTACATCTCCCTTCTTACCGGTGAAAATTCCTATCATATCAGGCTAACACCGGACTCCTCTTGTCGTCGTGCGGTCATCCTTGCGGAATAACACGTCCCACTAGCGTGAACCTCCTGTGTCCCACTAGCGTGAACAACAGAAGACACGACTTAATAGTCTTAGCTTATGCGTATAACCCCCGTGTCCCACTAGCGTGAACGACGAGAGACGCGAATTAATAAGTTTTAACTTATGCATGAACCTTTCATGTCCCACTAGCGTGAATGACGAAAGTCACGACTTAATATTCTTCCATATTAGTCTCTACTTGCATGGACCATTCGTGTCCCACTAGCGTGAACGACGAAGGCCACAGCTTAATATCTTAATAATTCTTGAATACTTAACCTATAAAAGGTCCTCACTTGAGTTCTATATCATTCTTGGCTTGCACATACTTAATTGAGTAAGGGATAATCCCGATACTAGCTCTTTTACTTCTCTATGATAACTTATGGTTTAAGGTATCCATCTCTCAATATTGTACCTATCCTCATTCTATATTAGCTTATGCATTCTCAAAGGATTGATCTTCTAATGCTTATTAGCGACACTTAACCATTACATGTTGTTTGTTGAGTCTGGAGTAGTATTAGATAGCCAAAATGGTGCAAAGACGAAAGAAGAAAATTATGTTCCTGTACCCTGTGCCATCGTGACACGATTTGGAAATCGTGTCACGATTTTCTACCCAGAAATCGTGGCAGGTTCTGCCTATGAAATCGTGACACGGTTGCAAAATCGTGACACGATTTTGCATATAGTTAGACAGCATAGGGCAAGTTCAAAACGTGTTTTCCACCATTTTTGGCTTATCCAACATACCCAAACATCATACAGCTTAAGGTAAAGATTTCTAATGCATATTAACAACTTACAACATGTATGATCAAGGAATCACAAGCAAAATGGAATTAGGGTACCAAAATTGTAATCTTACTCATAATACTAGAAATAGTCAAACTTACTCAAGCGGGTTCTAAAACCCTGTGGAGCTCACCTTAAACCTCAATTGGTGCTTGCTAACTCTGATTTCCAAAGCCTTAGCTTCAACTACCACTTCTCTTAATTCTCCCTTGATTCTCCTTGTTTCTTCTTTACTTCTTTTACTCTAACTTCTAATACAAGCTTGCTTGCAAAAACTTTCTCACAAGAATTGGGATGAAATTTGATGGGTTGATGGAGAGGGAGAGGAGGGCGTGTGGTTGAGGGAGAGAGGGAGAGGATGATGATTTTGGAAGAGTGTAGAGAATGAGAGAAAGATGGTAAGAAATATCTTACCTCTTTTCCTTATAATCCTCTCTTTTAAAATATTTACCACATTGCCATTGCCTCTTAATTACAAAATCGCCATGCTTGCTTCACAAGTTTCTAACTCTAATAACAGATACTTATAAGCGGGATATTACAGTCTCCCTGAAGAACTTCATCTCGAACCTCTTGCTTACCTGTAAACCTGCACCAGAAGGATTGGGATGAGACATAATGTCTCAGTGAGCTCAACCCAACCTATTGTTGGCAACCTCGGGGAAACCTAGGGTCGCCATGCACTAACTCTTGGCAATCTCGGGGAAACCTACGATCGTCGCCAGTCTCTACATATCTTGCAATCAAGGGAAGACTAGGATCGCCATATGTCTCTTATCATATACTTATCATATACATAATCTTATACTTAGTGATCGAGGGGAAGTCTATGATCACTTTCTGATATCTGATGACTACTTTGTCATATCTCTTTGTATAGTATATATACATATTCATCTTTCTTATAACATTAAGTTAGAAAGTTAGCGTTGAACAAACAATACTTATCTTGGTTCATTTTATGGAGTGCATCCAGGTGGAGTAACCCCGGAATACATCTCCCTGCTACCGGTGAAAATTCCTATCATATCAGGCTAACACCGGACTCCTCTTACTTTTGTGCGCCTATCCTCGCGGATGGTAACTACACCGTTCCAGCTTGCTGGAACCCCCGTGCTCTAACTAGCGAGAACACTGGAGGCACAATAAAATCTTTAATTAACTCTCATGTGTGGCTATCCTCACGGATGGTAACTACACCGTTCTAGCTTGTTGGAACCCCCGTGCTCTAACTAGCGAGAACACTGGAGACACATAAAGTCATTTAATTAACTTGTTCTTATTATTCTTATGAACTTACGTATGGATAGCCCTTTCGGAGAAATCCCATCCGGCATAATCCGGAGTCTGCTGAACACGTAAAAACTTTTATAATATCATTCTTGACTTATTACTCTTATGTATGTCTGATACATAACTCTATTCATATGCATATCTAATGCATTCATCAAGTATTTAATCATGTAGTACTTATCCTATGATAAGTTTTTAGGCTTATCATTCTCATAAGCCACTTACTTGTTTGGAAATCCAAACCCATAAGCTTATCTAAAGCTTTGAATGTTGAAACATTCCTTGTACTTTCATACACTTAATTATGTACACTTAAATCTTGCTGTCCTATCAAAGGATTTAGACATATCGTTCATATGTCGTACTTAGGGACTGACTATCCCACTTACTTAATTTCCTGTTCCTTTAACCTTTACCCTTTGTACCCCTAATGCTTTGCCTAGTCCTTGTTTACTTATCCTCTCATTTGTTGGAAGCCTTTAGGATATGTTAAAATAATGTTCCTTGAGAAAAATAGGGTTTTCAATGCCGTACATGGCACTCGGACAGTTGGTACATTTATAAAAGAGTCAAAAAACAAATGATGTTAACTTAGCAGAGCAAAGTCTACTTCGCAGAGCAAAGTCTAACTTCGCAGAGCTAAGTCTAGGCGAAGTGGTTCAGACTCAACTTCGCAGAGCAAAGTCCAACTTCGCAGAGCCACCATGACAGGACAAAAAAAGGTTCAAAACGTGGTTTTTCAACCATTTTAACTTATCCAAGCTTACCCAAGCTTCCCAACAGCATGAGGAATGATTTTCTAATGCAAATTGACTGATTAAAACATGAATTAACAAGGAATTGGAAAGCAAAGGGATTAGGGCACAAAATCTCTAAACTTTGCTTAAATCATAAATCACACCCAACTCACTCAAAGTGGGTTCTAAAACCCTAAGGAGCTCACCTAGTAATTGTTGTAATTCTGATCCTTTGCCAAGCTTGTCCAACCCTAGCTTCAATCTTTCTTTCCTTCCTTGATTCTTCCTTAGCTTCCTCTTGTTCTAAGTTTCCCAAAGTTTAGCTTGCTTGTGATCCAAGATATTTGGGAAGAAAGTTGATGGATTATGGCATAGTGAGGGTGAGGGTCGAAATTGTAGAGAGAGTAGGAGAGGGTTCTGAATTTTAGAGAGAGAAGGGAGAAGAGAAAATGAAGAAAAAGTCTTGGTCCCCCTATATAAAACCATTTTAACTCAAAATTACGATTTCGCCCTTACTTACTCAAAACTTATCTAATATTGATTAAAGTTACGTCTAAGCGGGATATTACAATCTACCCCCCTTAAAGAAATTTCGTCCTCGAAATTTAGAATCCTCTTGAAATCATATATATGAATATACCTTTCATATTTCTTTCTCTACTAGCCAGTTCTCCACTCAACTTACTTATCAGAATTCCCTGATTATTCGAGGGTCTGACATGTAGATTACTCATGAACCTAGATTAAACTTGGATGGTTAGAACTGTCCCATCTATATAAATCAAAATATTTGACAATCTCTTACGTGACTGAAAGGCTTGGTGCACATTACACAATTCTTACATAGTAGGGTGTGCGGTTGTCTAAACCAATCTACCCGACTCACTTGACTATGCCTCTTGTTCATACGCTTCTTGCAAATCCAATTTGATGTTATTAAGTCTTAGACACTCATACTGAACTTCATAAGTTTCCTTTATAGTCTGCGTAATCTTACTTTGACGACATTGGGTCGATCTCATCTTCCTCAAGATTTCCACTCCTTTAGAGGTCTAATGCACCACAACTAATTCCCATGAATTATTATCCTTATTTTTCGTCTCGTATGACGGTATCTTTCATATGTAATTATTTCATACTCCGTAAAACACAATTTGTTCTACACTGGAAAGCATCTGATGTCGTGTATACGTATACAATGCTAGGACTATTCCAACTTCATTTAATATTCAAGTACAAGCAGGAGGTTTCACCTCTAGCACCTGCTCCTTTCTTTCCGACATCACGATGTGCTACTTATCACAATCATAATCATTACTTCCACTATTGAATTCTCAAGAGCTCGCGAAATTTTACAGATTACTCGTGTTCCGCTTCAATTAGTCCACGATGTCACTTATCTCATCTCAAATTCTAGCCGTAGCGTAAATATTTTCTACACCGATAAATCCAAAACTCATAGGAGTTTAGTCCAAGTGATGAGTGGTATAAGCCGTCTCACATATTATCACATAGTACAATTCATAACACTTAATTTACATATATGTTCGAGTACGTGTACACTACTAACGGGTACATAGTACGTCACATCATCCTTGTCCGACTAACGGGACATCATTCTTGATCTAAACATATTTGAGACACTACCACATCAACTGGAGATCTTTTTCTTACTCTTAAATCATGTTTATTTCTTGAGTATACATCAACCCATAATGTAAATTATAGTTACATTCTATCAGCATCATAAACTTATTTCTCATTTCTGAACATTCAAGATCCTTGAATATTCTTAGCTAAAACGTGTTCGGTATCAACAAACCTATTCTGATTAGCATCTTCTCTCTTTAAACATTACTAGCTACGTACCTTAGTTACTTATACATGTCACATAACTGAAAAAGAATGTGCTACATGTCGCGTCGAATTTCGGAGATCAGGCTATTGATAAGCGTTGACTCACTAATTTTAATTCACGACTGAACTTTTAATTTTTCCGGGGAAAAGGGGAAAAAGTTCTAAATTACCACGTTTTAAAAATTTTGGGTTCGGGAATCGATTATGCGAGGGGAAGGTATTAGCACCCCTCACATCCGTTGTACTCAACGGGAACCTCCTAGTTAGTTTAAGGCTAAAGTGTTTTTAAAGTTTTGCTTGCATGCTTGAATAAATATAAAGGGGAGAAAGATAAGGGGGAAAAAGATATTTTTTATTATTGTGTTTTACAAGATGTAAATCCTGCTCCTACGTATCTCCTGGTGCGATGGATAATTCAAAGCTACGTAGTTCTTTGTAGCAAATGTTTGTGTGTTGATTGATTTTAATTATGAAAAAGATTTGATCGCGCTTGGGCGAAAAGTTTGCTTTTTAAATGCAAAAGAACACGGTCTACTATCGTTGTGATGATAGCTTAATGAAGACCGAGAAAAAGTTTTACCTACTACCGTTATGAGGGTAGCTTAAAGAAGGTAAAAAGGGCGGACTCGCACTCGGGCGATGGTATCCGTTTGAAAACACGCACGGGCGTGAAAAGGTTTGATTAAAAAGGATGGACTCGCACTAAGGCGATGGTATCCGTTTGAAAACACGCATGGGCGTGAAAAGGTTTGAATTGACCACGGGGGCCAAGAAAGGTTTAAATGACTCAAAGGAATCGAGAAATGATTCAATTGACTACGGGGAGTCAAGAAAGGGTTCAATGGACCAACGGGTCGAGCATTGATTCAATTGACCACAGAGGGCCAAGAATAGGCTTTGGTGTGTTGGATGCGCTGAAAATAGAATGATGATTTCCCGAACAACAAGACATACGTCAAGTATTCTTGCAATCGGGAAATGGAGAGACATACGTCAAACCATTCCTTTTTTCATTCAAATTTATTGTTTGGAACTTAAAATGTATTTTTTCTTGGTGAAGTTTGAAAAGAATGACGATTGTCTAAACAACGAGACATACGTCAAGTGTTTGTTCAATCGGGGAATGGAGAGACATACGTCAAATCACTCCTTTTTTCATTCAAGTTTATTAATGAAACTTAAGAAATCCCAAAGAGCAAAACACTTAGTTAAAAACTTATGAACAATTTTAAAACTCAAATTAGTTGTTGCAACTTATGAACAAGTGTTGTTCAAGTTATTGAAAAAAATGAACAAGTTTGTTTCAAGTTTATGATGCAAAAATGAACAAGCATTGTTCAAGTGTATTGGAACTTAAGAACAAGTTTGTTGAAATTAATGAACATAGCTTGTTGCTCAAGTTATTGGAACTCAAGAACAAGTGTTGTTCAAGCTATATTTTGAAACTTAATGAACATAGCTTGTTGCTCAAGTTACTCAAACTTGTTATTCAAACTTATGAAATTTCAAATAACATGCAAAAACTCTTGTTATGTTTCTGAACCAAAATGAGTTTTAATCCTCGCAGATTCTGAATCTTCAAGTCAGAACTTCAGAATTTAGCTTTCAGAATTTTGAACTCAGAAACTGAGTTCTGTCATGGTCGCAGAGCGACCTTAATCTGGCTCTGCGAAACCTGAGTTCTGTCATGGTCGCAAAGCGACCAGAACTTGGCTTTGCGAACCTCTCAGAAGTTTGAACTCAGAAGCTGCTTCTGAACTGCTGTTCTGAAGCTGCTTCTGAACAATCTTCAGAACCTTAAGAGGAGTGAAAAACTTTTGAAATTAGTAAGAAAAGGAGTGAAACACTTTTGTTTTGATGTTTGGCAAATTTTGAGATTTCTTTGGAGTTTCAAAAGATGTTTTAGCTTAAAATGAGTTTAAACAAACACTAATAATGCAGAAAACAAAGCTGAATCAAACAGGAATTAAAGCAAATGCAAACAGTATGCAAATGAAATATTGTCGCGGTGATTTTTGGATATCAAGCTATTAATTAGCGTTGACTCGCAATTTTAAGATTCACCACCGATCTTTTATTTTTCCGAGGAAAACGGAGAAAGTTCGAAAAACCCTATTTTTTAGAGATCAAGGTACGGGGGTTGTCTACGCAAAGGGAAGGTATTAGCACCCTAAACGTCTATAGTACTCTATAGGAACCTCTTGCTTATTATTATCTTTATGCTAAATTGATTATTTGTTTGTAGATAAATGCTTAAGTGTAGAAAGATTAAAGTGATGAAAATGAAAGAAAGGAAAATGTTTTTGTTATTTTGTTGATTTGGAAGGACAAAGTCTTTTGCCTACATACCCGAATGGGATCAAAATCATGTAGTTCGGGGTAAAAAGCCGAGTGATTGGTTTTGATTGATTTTAAAGTTTGAAAAATGTTTTGAGAAAGATAAGGGGCCGAAAGGCATAGAAGGATAAAAATGTGAGTTTGATTGATTTTAAATTGAAGAAAATGTTTTGATTGATTAAAGATTTGATTGAAATTTGATTAAGAAAGAAAGGATAAAGATTGACTTTTTTTTGAAATTTTGATTATAAAATGTTTTTGGATTTTGACTATTTTGATTTTTTTTGAAAATTTTGATTAAGTCCTAAGGTCCAGAGACTAAGTTATGCTGAGAAAGTCTGAAGCGCGCCGAATCCCTCAAAATGACGTTGGATCAAGTGAGGGTCCTTTTCCTCGGATACGGTCATAATTACATTATCGTCCTCGACATAAAGCATAAAAAAATAAATGTGGTGTCGGTGCATATTCTCATTTATATTTTTACATTGGACCTAGATACATTCTAATGGAAATAAAATAAAATGACAAAAATAATAATAAAAATAAAATTGCAAATGCATTAAAGTAAATATGCTAAAAAGAAATAAAAAATGCATGAAATACACAACAATAAATAAATATGGTGCATAAAATGAATAAAGAAAAATAAAAATGCAAGGCATAAAATAAATATGATGCTGAAAATAAAATAAAAAGAAAATAAAAATGCAAGACATAAAATAAATATGATACTAAAAGGAAATAAAAATGCAAGACATAAAATAAATATGATGCATAAAATAAAAAAAATAAAATAAAAATGCAAGACAAAAGTAAATATGGAGCTGAAAAATAAAAATGCAAGACAGAAAATTAAATATGGTGCTGGAAATAAAATGCAAGACATAAAATAAATATGAGGCATAAAATAAAAATGCAAGACATAAAAATAAATATGAGGCATAAAGTAAATAAAGAAATAAAAATAAATAAAAAAATAAAAAAAATGCATGATGAACTGAAATTTAAAAGCAGTAAATAAAATGCATGGAAAAAAAATAAAGAAAATGAATAAATAAAAAGTAACAAAAAAAATAAAGTGGCTAAAAAAAGAAATAAAAAAAGAAAGAAAGAAGGGGGTGCAGAGAAGAAGAGAGGAGGGGTTGTAGAGCAAACTGAAAGAAGAGGGGGAGAAAGGGAAGTTGGGCCGGCGCTGGCCTGCAATCTTGGCCCGGTTCAACGCTGGCTATTTAAAGCCAGAACCCAGGAAATCCCTCATTTCTTCCTCCCTTTCTCTCTCTAATTTTTTTTCTGAAAAAAAAACCCTCTCTCTTCTCTCTAAACCGGTCCGGCCAATGAAGCTTTTCCGGCGCGGCGACCGCCGGCGGCGCCACCGCGCCGGAGCACAGACCCCTTTTTTTAAAAAATTTTTTGTGGTTTCTTAGATCCTTTTTCTTCCTCTATTCGAATCCGAAATCGGATTCTTCGAAAACTCTTTGGAAATGGCAAGATCTAAGTTTAAGGAAATGGAAAAGAAAAGGAGGAACACCTTTTCAGTTTTAATTTGGGTTCCGGTTTTCTGTTTGTGGCTTCGGCTGGGTGATAATGGTCTTGTGTTGGACGGATTTGGCTTGGCACTTGTGATTTATGGAGCTTTTGTTAAGCATGGCCTGTGTTCGGTTTTGGTGTTAGGTGGTTGGAATTGGCCGCGGCTGGTTTGAGTTGTGTGAAGGTGGCCATGGCTCTGTGTGGTTTTATGGTGTTTGATTTGGTTATGAAATGGTTTTGCTGTGTTGATTCTTGCTTTTGCGTTTTTTTTTATTTCTTTGTGGTGGCCGGAATTTTGATTGTGTTGGTGGTTCTGGGTGGTTGGAGAGGCTGTGTTGGTGGTTTGTGGTGGCTTGGCTATTCTGACTGTGTACTGGTATTGTGTACTTGTTCTGACGTGAACAGTAATAAATGCTTTAAATAGGCCTGGACTAGAAATATGCAAAGACAAAATTACCCCTTTGGGGCTTGGACTGAAAATTGGATGAAACTGAAAAAAGATAAATACCAACAGTAAAATAAAAAAAAATAGTAATAATAAAAAAACGAAAATAAATAAATAATAAAAAACAGAAACACTAATAATAAAAAGAAATTAAAAGAATAAAATAAAATAACTAATAATAATAACAAAATAAACAAAATAAAAAACGGTCGCCTTCGGAACAAAAAATGAGGTATTTTAAAATACCTCCCTGCCGAAATTTCGTCTGAAACGACGAAAATTTCTGGCTTAAAAGACGAGAGAAACGAATTAAAAACGGGTCAAAAATGGGGTATGACAAATATAAAAAGGTTAGGATGACTTACAAACTCCTAGCAATGGCTTGGGATGCAAGAAATAGAAAAGGACTTGGATGATGATGGTTTTGCGAAGTTGGAAGTGTTGATGAATACAAACAGCAAGAACAATGATATTGTGCTATTGTTCCTCCCTCTTTGTATGAGGTTTAGTGGTTGTTTTGGTTGCTTGGTTACTTTGTGCTGGTTTGGGAAAATTTGTGAAAGAAAGGAATTGAATTTGCTCTAAAATTTCCTCCTAGAATTCTCTCTAAACTTGCTCAAAACCAACTCTGTTTTTTTTGTAAAGAAAAACTGTCTGAAATATGTATCAAAGAAGGTCTGAATTGTGTAAAAATTCACTGCAATTCACTGTCTAAGAACTCTGCCTTTTTATCCTTATGCATTGCATTGCTTAAATAGGCAAAATGGGATCAATTGTCATCATGAAAAATCCTAAAGCAGGGCTGTTTTTGTGGGCTATGATCATGACTTTTGCTTTGCATTTAATGCAAAAGGGAAGAGGTGACCTTGCCTTGTGATCATGGTCAAGACTTTGGCCAATTTCAGAACCAAATGAAGCTGATTTTGACAGAAAAATTGCTGGAAAAGTGGTCAGCAGGGCTGTTTGCAACTTGAGCTGCCCTTTGGGATTGATCCTTGAAATTTTGAGAAGACAACCAGGAAAAGTAGTGCTGTCCTGTGCAGAACTTGGGGAGGAACAAAGGATAATGTGCTGCACTCAGGGGGATCAGCAAAGAACCAATGGAAAGGGTGAAGTGCTGGAAAGGGCAGCAATTTCAGACCTTGGGCAAGCAATTTGCAGCTATGTTTGACTGATTTTTGGGTGGAGAAGGAAGGAAGAAAAAGAGCAAGGTGCTGGCTGGAAAGTAGTAGGGTCAGTAGCAGGCAATTGGGAGGGATCAAGTGCTGCCCATGGGCAGCCAACTTGCTTGGCACATGCCCTCTTGGCACAAGTTCCTTCTTTCCTTGATTTGCATTGATACATGTTTTCTTTCTTTCTTTGTTGAATCCAACAGTAAAATTAAAATAATAACAGTAATAATAATAATAATAATAGATGATAATAATAATAATAATAATAATAAAAATAAAAGAAAGATAAATCAGAAAATCATAAACTGCAGAATTCGCAGAGTTCGCAGAGCGATTATAACATCGCTCTGCGAAATCCTTCGCAAAGTTCGCAGAGCGATTATAACATCGCTTTGCGAAATCCTTTTTTTCTCTTTTTTATTATAATATATACATTTTTTTAAAAGGAGAAAAATAAAAGAAAAAAGAAAAAAAACAAATGAGTCAAAAAATGGGGTATGACATTACACTACTGTCTGAGTAGCATAAACACTGCCCGATAAGTATACATTACTAAACATAACCTGGTACATGTGACATGTTAACATAACGTGGGTACAATGTGGAATAAACTTACATGCCACTGCATTGTCATTTCTGATCAATGCTTCAAATTCAAAAATATCATCTTGCAGGTGCAACTTGTACTGCTGTTGTCTCATGCTTAATTCTCTTTAAACTAAACTTACTCTTCAAGTATACTTGATGTTACTGAGCTAAAATAGCTAAACTACCGTTTTAGCGGTGACTTCCATTGATTTAGATTTAATGTGCTAGAAACACATCCTTCATATTTCTTACTATATATTCTTAAACTATTTCGATATTCCATTTCTCAGGGGTTTGAAGTATCTCAGCTTAACTTTTAAACTTTTCCATTAGAACTCGTGATAAGTTCAAGTCGTCTCTACTTACTGCTATTTCGTGTTATAAGAATTAAGCACTTAACACCTTCTTGTTCCCTAAGCTTCAGCTTAGCATTGTTCGTTAATTCATTCTTGGATTACTACTCCGCTGCGCAATCTCTGATTCTAATAACACGCTTGGAACAAGAGTAATACATCACTATTACCATATTAAATCTCTTTGACCAATCTTTTTACTTTATAACTTTGTAGTTACCATAACAAAACCATCTTACGTTATTGTTTCTCTTGTGGCTTAAACCACCTGCTTAACTTACTGATTGTTCATCTCATGAATTTGTGTTTCCTTTCGAACATAAACAATATACTTATTGTCGCGAAATTACGCCAAAACCTGTAAACAGCTTATACACCGATTCTAGCTTATTCTCCATGTTCTGATTTATGTGACCATCTCATGGTCAATCCAACATGTATTATCATTTAAACATTGCAGAAACCGACCTAAAAGTATACCTGGAGCAACTTAAGTTCACACATTATTCACTTGTGGCAACTTCCAAAAACAACTTATGGCTTTTGGAGATTTACATCTTTCATACACTGAATCCACAGAAGGTTCGAGTCCCGTTTCTATTCGTCCTTTTCTTATCCGTAAGGATTTCATATCCACAATCTTTTCCGAGACTACTTAGGTCCTCATAACTTTACCATATCTCTTAGGTTACCCCTAGAGTTTCTCCGAAAACAATCCATCTGGAATAGATTCAAACTCTTACCGGCTCTCCTGTACGCCCAAACATAGATTACGTCTCTTCGAGCACTTATCATTATCCATTGGATTCCTCCAGTAACTTGTTACTTTATTCACAATTCGAATTCTGATCTTATTTTGAATGATTCTTCATATAGTTCGAACAATCCGAAATCTGTACATGAAATCCTGTGGATAAAATTACCCATCACTCTGTATGATACATATGTTTACCCTAGACTATTCCTTGAAAGTTTATGATTATCTCTATCCCAAGCATATCACAGATCATTGGCATGGTACTATTGTTTGTTAATAAAAAAGCCATTCTGGACCACTTCGCTTTGCGATCCTTAGCTTCACTCTGCGAAACCAGAGTCTGAAGCTTCTCTTGAGTCTGAAGCTTCGCAGAGCTAACTCTAGGCGATGGTTGGGTGAAGTAAGTCAGAAGCACTTTCTGAGTTTGAAGCTTTGCATAGCTAAGTCCTGGTCGCTCTGCGATCATAGCAAAACTCAGAATCCTGAAATCGGATTTTAACTTCAAAATCTTGGTACCCAACGTCCCAGTGACCTTTGAAACATACCAGGGACTCATCTTAAACTATAAAAACATACTGGAATCAAGGATTAAACAGGGATCAAGCATATGTATCAAAAAGGGAAAACTATCCTTTTTCCTCGATTCTGCTGAAAATTTACATATCATCTTTTTCCGCTTTTCTGGGGGTCTCCTTCACTTGTCATTAAGCTTGCGTTTCACATACAAAACATCTCGATGACTCATAATAAAGGAAGGTAGTTTGATCCACTTTTTTCTCTGTGTAAAAATTCCCGCTGAGCTTAGCTTACTTTTCAATATTCTTGTCAATAAGAACACGTCCGAAACACACTTCGATCTACAACAGATCTTATCATTACTACTTACTTATTCATTTTGGTTCTTAGGTTGCATACCATCTTCTCTTCACAATTCTCAATTCTGCCACTTAAGGTTCGGGAGATACGGCTGATCTGATGGGGTTAGCTTTATTTGTCCAAATAATTCGCTTAATCCATAATTAATCCCCTTAACTGTTTGGATAGTAAAATCTCATCCGGTTCAAGTGTGCAAATTCTTGATTCTTAAACACTCTATCCTTGCTGGGAGCCTAGAGGTTCCGATAATTGACTGATAATTCCTCCTGCCGAGTTTCTAAGTCTGGCACTGAAATTTTTTTTTTTAACTTTTCAAACTACGGTCCCCGTTAAGGTTCCAAATCATTCCTTAGAATATTCCATAATTTCTTCCTCTTCCACAGATGAGGCATCGCTCCACGACGCGTCCAACTGGGTTAAGGTACTTCACCTTACTCCTAAACATCTCTTATGTTCCTGAAACTTTGCCATTAACGGGCTTAGTTATTTTACGGTTTAATGGCCACCCTTTGGCATTGAATACTTCTTCGCCAATTCCGTCTTAAAAATCTGAAGCCTTAATCTTTGCCCTTCATACACTTCATTCCTCCACGGTCGCATTCAGCTCTCAGACATTTGTCCTAACTGTCCTATACTAGATTAAGTTGATCAGGCTCAACTAGATGTGACATTTAGAACCATATCCGGAACCCAATGGTCCCACTACATTTATTGAATTTTTAATGACCCAAGGCACGGTCTGAATCGACCTGCTCTGATACCAATTGTAACACCCATACTAATTTTATCTAGAACATTAGCATGCGCATTATACTGATACTGGATACATTAAAATTTTCAACAATAATAATAATACAACTGAATGAGTACAAATTGGCTCGTTTATACAATTATCCAAATACCATTTACAAATACTTAAACATATGCTGATAAACTTCTAAGCTTGTACATGACGAGCAACTGCACTCCATCCAGCGTCTCCCTGAAGAACTTCATCTCGAACCTCTTGCTTACCTGTAAACCTGCACTAGAAGGATTGGGATGAGACATAATGTCTCAGAGAGCTCCACCCAACCTACTGTTGGCAACCTCGGGGAAACCTAGGGTCGCCATGCACTAACTCTTGGCAATCTTGGGGAAACCTACGATCGCCGCCAGTCTCTACATATCTTGCGATCAAGGGAAGACTAGGATCGCCATATGTCTCTTATCATATACTTATCATATACATAATCTTATACTTAGTGATCGAGGGGAAGTCTATGATCACTTTCTGATATCTGATGACTACTTTGTCATATCTTTTTGTATAGTATATATACATATTCATCTTTCTTATAACATTAAGTTAGAAAGTTAGCATTGAACAAACAATACTTATCTTGGTTCATCTTATGGAGTGCATCCAGGTGGAGTAACCCCACAATACATCTCCCTGATACCGGTGAAAATTCCTATCATATCAGGCTAACACCGGACTCCTCTTACTTTTGTGCGGCTATCCTCGCGGATGGTAACTACACCGTTCCAGCTTGCTGGAACCCCCGTGCTCTAACTAGCGAGAACACTGGAGACACAATATAATCTTTAATTAACTCTCATGTGTGGCTATCCTCACGGATGGTAACTACACCGTTCCAGCTTGCTGGAACCCCCGTGCTCTAACTAGCGAGAACACTGGAGACACATAAAGTCATTTAATTAACTTGTTCTTATTATTCTTATGAACTTACGTGTGGATAGCCCTTTTGGAGAAATCCCATCCGGCATAATCCGGAGTCTGCTGAACACGTATAAACTTTATAATATAATTCTTGACTTATTACTCTTATGTATATCTGATACATAACTCTATTCTTATGCATATCTAATGCATTCATCAAGTATTTAATCATGTAGTACTTAACCTATGATAAGGTTTTAGGCTTATCGTTCTCATAAGCCACTTACTTGTTTGGAAATCCAAACCCTTAAGCTTATCTGAAGCTTTGAATGTTGAAACATTCCTTGTACTTTCATACACTTAATTATGTACACTTAAATCTTGTTTTCCTATCAAAGGATTTAGACATATCGTTATCATATGTCGTACTTAAGGACTGACTATCCCACTTACTTAATTTCCTGTTCCTCTTACCTTTACCCTTTGTACCCCTAATGCTTTGCCTAGTCCTTGTTTACTTATACTCTCATTTGTTGGAAGCCTTTAGGATATGTTAAAATAGTGTTCGTTGAGAAAAATAGGGTTTTCAAAGTCGTACATGGCACTCGGACAATTGGTACATTTATAAAAGAGTCAAAAAACAAATGTTGTCAACTTAGCAGAGCAAAGTCTACTTCGCATAGCAAAGTCTAACTTCGCAGAGCTAAGTCTAGGCGAAGTGGTTCAGACTCAACTTCGCAGAGCCACCATGACAGGACAGAAAAAGGTTCAAAACGTGATTTTTCAACCATTTTAACTTACCCAAGCTTCCCAACAGCATGAGGAATGATTTTCTAATGCAAATTGACTGATTAAAACATGAATTAACAAAGAATTGGCAAGCAAAGGGATTAGGGCACAAAATCTCTAAACTTTGCTTAAATCATAAATAACACCCAACTCACTCAAAGTGGGTTCTAAAACCCTAAGGAGCTCACATAGCAATTGTTGTGATTCTGATCCTTTGCCAAGCTTGTCCAACCCTAGCTTCAATCTTTCTTTCCTTCCTTGATTCTTCCTTAGCTTCCTCTTGTTCTAAGTTTCCCAAAGTTTAGCTTGCTTGTGATCCAAGAGATTTGGGAAGAAAGTTCATGGATTATGGCATAGTGAGGGTGAGGGCCGAAATTGTAGAGAGAGGAGGAGAGGGTTCTGAATTTTAGAGAGAGAAGGGAGAAGAGAAAATGAAGAAAAAGTCTTGGTCCCCCTATATAAAACCATTCCAACTCAAAATTACGATTTCGCCCTTACTTACTCAAAACTTATCTGATATTGATTAAAGTTACGTCTAAGCGGGATATTACATCTACTATGTAGCCTTTATGTATAGAGTGACGGACGATAAAGGTGCATAGAACAATGCACCTATCTATGTCTAGATGCAGCCTTTATGCATAGGGTGACATCGAAATCATTGTTTTCTTGTCTAAGCTAAAAAAATCTTTTTATTGTTGCTTAAGAATGCATCAAAGATTTGGATAATAATAAGATTTGCATAATGTTTTTTATAGAAGAAACTTTGAGACAAATGGCATGGTTTGATTGTTGGTTATCATCAATGGCTAGACTCTTTGACATGTGCTATATTAAGAAAGACAAAACAACTTAATAACGATAAAATATTGAAATTGAAATCATCATAATATACCTTTTTAATGACATTTAAATTAAATTGAAATGGAAATGATCATAATATATCTTTTCAATGGCAACTTAAATTGAAATAATACATTTGTACATGATAAATTCACTCAACCAAACCTATGTCAAAGTAATATGGAAATTAATAACGCACAATTAAAATACTTAGCCTCACTATACATTTGAAAGAGGAAAAATATAGAGTTTATAAATATAAAATGGCTTAACAACATCAAATTCAAATGACACCAAAATCAAGAGAAAATCACCAATACAATATATGTACATATGACCCCACTTAAAAATCTCCCTATCTACCTACAAATCAACTCTACTACCAATTTGATCTCAAATCATCATATGAATGACCTACATATGAGATACCAAAAGCGAAGAAACTCAGAAGTCAATTCCATGAAGGTAGCTATCTATACAACTCTCTTCATGAAGTCATCAATTGTGAAGACAATTATCTGAAGAATAGCAATAAACACTCCTTGAAATAGCTTATACACACACACGCACACTAAATGAGCATATTTGGAGGAGAAAGTTCTGCATAAAATAAATCATCAAATGCCTCCAAGGTTAGATAGTCATTGAGTCAGAAATTAATATCGACATAAACATTCGCCAAAGTTCTATAATGAACAAAACTGTTCTATAAAGACTCTGAAGAATCCCGAGTCTGAAGAATTCTGAGTCTGAAGAATCCTGAGTCTGAAGAATTCTGAGTCTGAACTCAGAACCTCAGACTCTGAAGAATTCTTCGGACTCAGAACCTCAGACTCTGAAGAATTCTTCAGACTCAGAACCTCAGACTCTGAATTCTTCAGACTCAGAATTCTTCAGACTCTGAAGAATCCCGAGTCTGAAGAATTCTGAGTCTGAACTCAGAACCTCAGACTCTGAAGAATTCTGAGTCTAAAGAAAACGAAAAAAAAATGGGTGGAGGAGGCAAAATTTATGAACTAAGCAAACAAACGGATCAATGAACAAACAAATTGAAGAAATTTCATAGCTACTTTTTTAAACCAAAAAAAGTGATAAATTTCTTTTTCTTTCTAACTCAATACGGATCAATTTCATAAAATCTATAAAAAAAAAACTAATTTATGAAGAAAAAATAAAAACAAAAACATAACATCATCATACCTTCCTACAATTGCATGTTACGACTATGCCAATGACTCCATAGAATCATGCACCACTTACAAAGATCAACATGGGATAGTGATGGTGCAGATTTGAAGAATAGATCGATGAAATCATCTACCTGCAGCCGAACAACCTCCATCGCAACCCAGTATCTGTGTTACTGCCATATTGAAGTAGAAACATGACAATCTATTAACAGATATCTATATATTTAAAGAGGTTGAAACTCTAAAACTGCTTAAGATTTGATTCATAAAATGAAAAATGAATTGTAATGATTTTGATAGTTTGTGAGCTGAATTTGGGAATCAAAACTGTATGGGAGAGAGAGGGGGTTTGGGTTTAGGAAGGGAAAATTGAAAATGGGTTTGGAGAAGAGGAAGAAGAAGGGAATATAAGAACCGTATGAGAGAGAGAGTCTGAATTTTGTTATGAGATAGATGATATTGTTTTTGCCAAGTAATGGTCACGTGGAGCATCAGCTTCTATTGGCTATTTGTGTGGTGCTATTTTTGAGCAGTGTGCACCCCCAGCTTCTATTGGCTATTTGTGAGGTGCTCCTTAGGGCTAAATTGTAATTCTATCAGTTGAAATTTTAGGATTTTGCCGCCAAACCAAAAAGCAGTACAAAATTGAAGGGGTTGCTTAGGGTTTTTCTAGGGTAAGCAGACAGACTTTTATTCCTTTTATAATATTATGATGATGAAAAAAAAAACCTTCATATACATAAAATGGGAAACTACCATCGTTTCATTTTTCATTTCCTCCTTAAATTATCTTTAAAACCATCTTCATCCCTTAACTCTCAAACAAAATCTAAAGAATGAAAGTATAATTCAAAACATATAATTCTTTTTTTTTTTGTGTCAAGTATATAATTCATCTTTAAGAAATAAGTGTAATTTTCTCGAATAAATGTTATTATTACTAGCGAAAAGACGGGCACTCACATGTCCGTCTTTCCGCTCTTTTTATTGCACTAACGCATGTAATTTATCAACGATATTTTATATAAAGTTGCGTGTAATTTACAAATGATATTATATATATATATATATATATATATATATATATATATATATATATATATGTCCAAAATAATTTTGCACATATATGTTAATGGTAGTGGGTTGACGGTCCAACCAATCAAAACATTTATAATCCTCGTATATATATATATATATATATATATATATATTAAGTACAAATATAGATATTTGTGACTTTCAAATGTAACAAACTCAACAAACCATATTTATCTTTTTCAATGAAAATAACAATATAACAAATATAATAAAAATTCTTTTTTTTTAATAACACCAACAATATAGCATTATTATAAAAAAATTGTATAAGGGTATAATTGAAATATGGGTTAAATAAGTAAATAGTCCCCATAAATATACAAATATTTGATTTTAGTCCTGCTAAAATATTCATTAGGATTTTGGTCCCTTCAAAAAATTTCATCCATGAAATTAGTCTCTGCTCTACATTGAGAACAAAGACTAATTTCATGAATGAAAAAATTTGGAGGGATCAAAAGCCTAAGGAATATTTCAAACCGGTATAAGAAAGATGAACAACAAAAATTTAGATAATTTTTAGAGCTATTTATGTATATGAAGTAGATGTTGTTCTATAGACAAGTTTATTTCCACCGTTTGATCATTAAATTGATCAAGTGAAAGCAAAAAAAAAACTTGTACCTCATACAAAATTATTTTGTTTGTGCTTATAGCCAATATTTTTAATGAATAACCGAAAAATGACGGGAGTTATTATTGTGGCACCCGATATAATGTGAGCGAGCACTAGGGCTAGTATGCTAGGACAGATAGCAACTGCGTCATCTTTACAGCGGTTACTTTAACCTACTTTAAAAAATGGCTAATTTATTCGCAATATCTACCTTTTATATCATATCATCATAAGTCATAACCTTACACAAACAAACGAGAGGTAGAAAACACTTTTTGCAGAAAATAGTCTACACAATATATTTATTTATATATACTCACTCTATTTTCTCTTTCTTCTGGTATTCTGAAAAAGCAATGTTTATTTTGTCATAAAAAAATATATATAAAGAAATAAAATAATGGGTAGGGGAAAGGTAGAGCTGAAGAGGATTGAGAACAAAATAAATCGTCAAGTTACATTTGCAAAGAGAAGAAATGGGTTGCTCAAGAAAGCTTATGAGCTCTCTGTCCTTTGTGATGCTGAGGTTGCTCTCATTATTTTCTCTAGCCGTGGAAAGCTCTATGAGTTCTGCAGTGGCACTAGGTACATGAATCCTTTTTTTTTTTTAGTTATTCTCTTGTGTGACAAATCTTTGATACTAATTATTTTTGGATCTTTTTTTCTGGGTCTGGCTTGAGTTGTTTAATTGATTGCTTAAAGATTATATATCTTGTTGGTGAAAAATTTGTGCACATATTTTTCATCATGATATTTCTTTTTTTGTTTATGGTCTTTTATGTTCTGATTCTTTGGGTTGGATTTGATAAGGGAGTAACTAGATTGCAGCCACAATTTGTAAGAGGGTTATCCATGATGAGTTTTATCAAATTATTTCTTATTGTTCTTTCTGTTTATGGTTTGATTCAACATTTAGTAAAAATATTGTAAAAAAAAATAATGAGATTAATCTGACTTTTATTACAATTTCTTTGTCATATCTAATTATCATAAATTAAACCCTTTCATTATATATATGCTTAAAATCTACTAATTATCAGAATTTAAATCCTTTCATGATATATATGCTTAAAATAAAAAATGAGATGAATGGTTTTTGTATATAATTATTAGTAGTATTTCACCAAGTAGTAAATTATTTTTAATTGCAGATTGAAATTTTTCCTTCTAAAACTAAGTTTTATTTTTTTATTTTTAATTATGGAAAATTTAAGAAGGAAAACTGTCAGGAAGAGGGAGGATGGCCTCCGTTTATGGAGCTTCAAAATTTTATAGAATTGTTGAAAAAATAATAATTCAAAGTCATTTTTTTTCTCGTCTCTAAGTGGAATAATAAATTAATAATATGCCCAAGTGAGGTCATGTCTTTGGTGTTCTGTCTGTCTTGAGCAAAATTATTTTTGATTTAGAAACATGTGTGTTTCTTAACTTTGACAGGACTAACAAAAAGGCAAAAATGTCAAATAAAAAAAAGGTTAAATAAGTAAATAGTCCCCATAAATATATCAAAATTTGATTTTAGTCCTCCTAAAATATTCCTTAGGCTTTTGGTCCCTTAAAAAATTTTCATCCATGAAATTAGTCATTGCTCTACATTGAGAACAAGGACTAATTTCATGGATGAAAAATTTTTGAAGGACCAAAAGCCTAAGAAATATTTTAGGGGGACTAAAATCAAATATTGATATATTTAGGGGGACCATTTACTTATTTAACCCTAAAAAAAATTATCATTCAATTAAAGGGATGATTTTAATTAAATATTTTATAAATTTTTTATAAGCATAATTAATTAATAATTGAGAAACAAATGTTACTTTTGGCTTTTTGTTTGTCCTGTCCTGGCCAAAGTTCAACCTTAATCGTGCATTTGTTCGGTTCCTTTATTTGATATACCTCGAGTCTTTATTTCAGGAACATTTTGACTGACAATGTTTTCTTTTTTCTTACAGAACCAAACCTGATTTATTTTCAAAAAGACTATAAACTTACTTTTAAAAAGATTGTAAACTCAAAAAACACTTAAACAAAATTTGTATTTAGCTCATTTCAATGCTACTAGCAGGATTTAAAATCACAATCTTCGTATCCAAATCATGTCTTATCACCGTTAGACCAATTCTTTGAGTTAATCAAACATAGTTTATGAATAGAACTCTTTTTATGGTTTTTATATTATTTTTGTAACATTATTTTGATAAGTCATGCCATTGTAATCTTATGAGAAAAAAATACTTAATAATATAACCTCAATACATCTTATTATAATACTTGTCAAAAAAAAATATCTTATTATAATACTTAATAAGTCAAACCATTGTAACCTCAAATTAATTTAATAATCTCAAGATTCTTTTGGTTGAATTTATTCCTTTTTGGCATTTGGTTGAGGAGTACGTCTTACATGGACACAATTACTAATAAATAACTTTTATGCAAACACAAATAAAAAAATAAAAGAAGAATGATCCTTTTAAAAAAATGAATGATTTTGTTTTGACAAAAAAATAATAACTTAGTCACATCATTTAACACTATTTAATCATTTTCTCTTTTATTTACTTTTTTGTTTGTGTTAAAGCATTAATTTGAGATTGTGTCCAAATGAATTTTACTCCACAAACTTCATAGATAGATAGTTTGTTCTCATTGGACTTAATTAGAGTATCTTTAATGGGGAGTCTTTTACTTAATAAGGACCTAAATTGGTTAAGGGCTCTCATTATCGGAAACTATACAAGGACCCTTTCTCTTCAACAAATAATGTGTCCTACGATAACAGTAAGAAAGAATAGATAAAAGTCGGTCCCAATATATCAAATTCATATGATTCTTACTCTTTCAATTTTATTTTTTTTATTGTCAAAATGAACACATTAAAGTACATATTAGTCGACTTAATTAAAAACTTTTTTTTAATTTAGTATCATTAAAGTCATTGATTCTTTAATATATGTACTTTTATTAAAAAATTAGAACTAAATGATGTTTATACATGAGATCGATTCAAGAGCACTTTTTACTTCACTACCAATGTGAATTCTCTTATACATTTGAATTCTGATCATGTCAAAAGAAAAGTCGACACATAGGTTCACATACTCTCTTTGGAAAAATCGACAGATAGATTTTTTTTTTTTTTAAATACTCTTTTTTTGGTCAAAGAGATTGACACGTAGTTATTAGTTATTAATGTTACCGTACTACTTTCTACTGAATTAGACAAATATTATCATGTCCTTTTAAAGACGTGGGGAAATATTATTAGTTCTTTGTCATGGTTATTTTTAAAAGATATAATTTGTATATATCATTTTTTTTTACTAATATTTTTTACATAGTAGTAGTGATATTCGAACAACTATAATTTACTTTTTTTTCTCTTTTTATTGGTAAAAAACAATAGAGAGAAAAAAAGAGAGAATAAGAAGATAATGTGAGTATGAGAGACATAATTGTAAAAAAGTTGTCACAAAATGGTTGTATAAATATCATTTCTCTTTTGTACATGATCTTGAAAAACTTTTTTGGACTAGAACACACCTGTTAGATGATCCACAATAAACATCAAAAGAACCCTAGATACAAAACAAAGACCAAGCTGAACACTGTTATGCCAGGAGCAGCCCCCTACACTATGGAAAACACCCTTAACACTGACTACACATCTTTCACACCAGGATAGAAACACCAGTAGGAAATAAGGAGAATAATGAAACTATTAAAGTTGCATAACAACGCTTAAAACACTAGTAGGACCAGCTATTCCAAAGCTAATAAATTCAAATTAAACATCAAGGATTAACAACAGCCACCAAAAGCATACCAATCAATCATACTTGCATATGGATGAACCAAAAAACTATCCATAGCATAATAGCCACCAATACTCAAGAGAAACAGGTACTCTAAATAGAACTTCTAAATGATCACCAAGCCCCCACCTTGCAGCAGTTGCTGCTTGTACTTCATCCAGTTTGTATCGTTTGTACTTATTTCCATTTGATTCATTAAGTGTTTCTTGACTGTTTAAAAAAAGCAGTTGCTGCCATCTAACATCCACTTGAATAGTCAAACATCCTAATCTCTCACCACCAATAGCCATAAATTTGCAAATTAGCAACCAAAACAGAAAAATTTAGCACCAAAAGTGTGTGGTTAGTTAACTATAAGTTTGTCCCAATGAATGGTAAATTAATCAAGTGTGAGTGATTAGTCTCGACTATGAATAAGTTAAATGTTTGAATATATATATGTTAGACGAGAGGAGAAATAAAATAATAGAGATCAATAAAACCATGTAAAGAAATAAATAATAGTAACAAATATCAAATAAAAAACTTTTAAATTCAATAGCATGTTATATGCATATAAAATAAAATAAACGTCAACAAATAAATTAGAACCAAATGTAATAAAATAATAACATAATTTGGAGGGGAAAAAAAAGAATTTGAAAGAAAAACTGAGAGAAATAATTGATTCATGACATAGTACGTGGTCAAAGAATTCATACCTATAACATTTTGGCATCACAACATGAGAAATACTAATACCCACATAAAAATCAATTTGTTTAGTGGGTGGAGAAATAATGTACTGTTATGGGAGAGATTAGAGGTTGATGTAAGAATTTAGTAACCGAAAAAGAGAGAATATAAATTTAGTAATAGAAAACAATTATGTGCATTTAAGAGTTGTAATGTAACATACAATCAATAGTTGAGAGGATTAGGGTTGGGAGAGGCATAGAATTAATAATTTAATTGATAAAGGAGCATTGTGGGAGGACAAAATTGGAATGATGTGACAAAAAATGGAGGGAAAATAGGCAAATTGGGTATTAGGGTTGGGATTAGGTTTTGCATGACTATTCTCTAATTATTATATAATAATAATAATAATAATAATAATAATAATAATAATAATAATAATAATAGATGTTTGTAAAGTTGCATTATCATATATAAAATATAAAAATAAAAGACTAATTCATCACATCTTTGGATCAATTTTTACCTAAAATATTCATTAACTAAAAATAAAATAAAACTCATATATACAGTAACAAGTGAAGGAGCATTCTGGATATGTTCACGAACAAATTTTATAATAATTTATTAAGCTTTTGGAGACCTATTAGTATAAAGTGATAGTGGTCATTGAACATGAGTTATTGTTTTTAAAAGACAAATAATCAAACTCTTAAATAATTTTGACTTCTTGTTTTCAAATTAGATAGATTGTTAATAGGAAATCCTTAAATTATTTGCTTGTAGATTCCATAACATTGTAGAAAAACTAAAAATACAGATTAATAAAAACATCCAAATACCCCTAAAAAACCAAATACAACAATGAATACTACATCCTTTAAAGAATAATTTGCAACATTGTGCATGATAAAATCATAAAAAAGGGAAAAAAATTAGAAAATTTATAACAACTTTTTTGCCTAAAAAATTTGCTTTGGAGACTTAACAACTTCTATATATAAAGATACTGAATCATTTATTTAAGAAAAAATAAGGCAAAAAATCAGGAAATTCATAAAAACTTTTTTTCCTCAAAAAATATGTTTAGGAAACTTAGCAACTTTTATACAATACATTTTTTGGCTTCAAAAATTTGATTAGGACACTTATTAATTTTTTTATATAAGATACCAGATTATATTTATAAAAAAAAAAGTAAAAAATTAGTAAATTTGGAACAACCTTTTTGGATCGAAAAATTTTCTTAGGAGACTTAACTTTTATTTACAAGATAAGATACCAGATATTTTTTTTAAAAAAAAGGCAAAAAATTAGAAAATTTATAACAATTTTTTCGCCTAACACAAAATTTGCTTAGATCACTTAACAACTTTTATATATAAGATAAGATATCAAATTATATTTCAAAAAATAAAAAATTAGGAAATTCGGACAACCTTCTTGACTCCAAAATTTGTTTAGGATACTTAAAAAACTTTGTATATAAGATACCAGATCATTGTAAAAAAAAAACAAAAAATTAAGAAATTTCCAACAACTTTTTTCATCCAAAAATTTGCTTAGAAGACTTAATAATTTTATATATAAGATAAGATGTTAGAGGAAGATGTCGGCACGTTTTGTTCCAATTAGTAATTGTTAGGATTACAAATGAACCCAGGCTCATAAAATTAGCCCAAATAAAATTGTTATTCTGGGTAAAATAGTATATAGTATTCGATGATAGATGCTCTTTTGGCCCTTCTATTTGCTTTTTATCATGAAAAACAACATTTGATAGTTATGTCCCGAAACCAATAAAAACACAAAATCTTGTTTGGAAGTTATCTCCTGGACAGTTTGCGCATTTGTGTGGAGGCAAAAGAGCAACCATTGTCTTTAATTTCATTGAGCAAATTTTTTCGACATTATTGTTTTAGCCAGACCAAAAAGTTATTCCTGAAACCGCCCCTGCCCTATAATTAATGTGTTTAGGTTTTTTGTGAATATGAAGTGGCTGATCTTTTAGTGGTCCTAAAGCATTAGCTCATCGTTGTTATTTACACTTCTCTGATCTCCCCAACACCTTATATAAATGGATGGAGAACATGATTAATTCTTTGAAGAATAGGTGTATAGCTCTAAAACTGAATCATTATGGAAAGTGACGGACTAGGAATCATCTTCATGGGATTGCTGTTCAGCCATATTAAACCCTGTGTTTGTTATCAGGCTTTTCAGCCCTTTATTAAAAAAAAAATTGTTATAGGATCGCCTGCATAATTAGTCCACAACCTGACCAATTAGAGTGTAGTTTTTGGTGAAGTCATGCTTTATATTGAGAATTGGTATTAGAAATTTGAGAGGGTAGAAATAGTGTGATTTTCTCCTCAAAGGACCCAAATGTGGATAATTAGTGTTAATAAAACTCTACCTGTTGGAAATGACTCCTAGCTACGAAAAGAGGGAGTCTTTGTTTATTTTATGAATGGATACATTGTCCATTAAATTGTACTCTTATATAGTCTGTGTTTAGTACAACCATATATTTTATCTTGTTTGCTGTTAAGAAAAAAATAAGGTCATGTTGGTTTGAAATTGAATCCTGCATACAACATTGCACTAGATATTTAATATAATGAAATAAAAACTATACGATGTATAATCCATGGTTGTAGCTTTTAGGGGAATGAAGTGATAATTTTTGGGTCTTTTTGCTTGACTGTTTTTTTTTTATGTGATTTATATGCTCTTCGTAATTTTATCCTTCCATTTCCTTAATTTCAAAAAATATATAAATAATTATGCTAATTTCTAGCTATGGTTTTAGCATGGCCAAGACAATTGAACAGTATCAAAGATGCAGTTATGGAGCATTGGAAATAAACCACCAACCTGAAATTGAGACACAGGTGTTGTTTTTTCTTATTTAGACTTTAAATGTTTTCAAGTGGATAAGCTACCAAATGTAAACCTAATTATACATGTATTCTAACCAAATACTATATGCATTATGTTGGGCTCAAGTGTGAGTTGTTAGTCTCACATTGAATGGAAAAAATGTTGACTATTACTTTTTTCACCCTATGAGCTTTTCGAACGCTCTATTTCTTTCTTCTGAAAATACATTGTTCGGATTATGAAATCTGAACGATTTTTCGGATTATAGAATCCGAACGTGCCTAGATTTTAACAACTTGCTTGCAATATGATTTCATGTCTTTGTGGATTCAACAAATTTTCATTACATAAAACATTATAAAAGACAATGAGTTTGTAATTATATCAAAAAATCATTATGTAGTTGTTAATGATATACATTTCAATTAATTTGCCCAAGATTTATACTATAATCATCAAGATTAAGGCTTTCATCATCTTCAATCTTGAATCCATCTCTGACCTTCTTATGAGCAGCAACTTTCTCTTCAAGGTCAAGGTTTTCAACAAGGTACAAATCATCATCTCCTATTACCTCATAACCCGGCGCCTGATTTAGTTCATTATAGGCAATCAACCTACCGACATATCTTTCATCCCATTTTTTTGCATCTTCACGACAATGTTGTCTTCATAGCAGGGAAGTGGGAGGAATTGGACAACCATCCCTCAAATATACCATCATAAAATGGTTGTTATTCACATGTGCTAGACACATCATTCAGTCTCTAACAAAGGTTCACATCGTAGAGGGAAAAAGGTTTTTGATTGCTCTTTCTCGATGGACAGTAGAACCACCACATGCTTATATCTCTATGAAATAAGGAAACCCATATCCGGCATGATTATCTATTTATCTGGTGGAGCAGGACCAATACCATCACCGACAGAGCGTGTAAGACCTCTTTGAATCGTTTATTCGACCCAGTCAATATGCGATAACAGTCACTATCTTCACTAATAAGCTCTTTTAGAAGTGGATAATCGGTCATCTGATAATCATCAACAGACATGTTGCCTAGGCCCGCAACTGCACGAAAACCACAATGATCATCACCAACTACATCCACCACCTTTTCAATACATTCATGCATGAACGACGATCTTAGGTCTTTGTGTGGGAAATTGACTTTACTCAGATATGGCTTAGGAGGATTAGAAGACATATTACTTTTACATGCACTTTCCTAGTTGACCCTGCTGACTAGGTTTGTGAAGGTTGTGTATCTGGATCCCAAGAGTCAACATGCTCTCAGAGTGAAGGTGATCGCTTTGTTCACCATTGATGGTCAGATTTGGGCAAGTGTACCAAATTGTTTACCAAGTAATAAAGTGTAGGCTTAATTGCATGTTTGGTCCCTTATGTTTATTTTAGGTTTCAAGTTGGTCCATATTGTTTTAAAAGTTTCAATTTGGTCCAAAACGTTTATTTTAGGTTTCATGTTGGTCCCTTTTGTTTTAAATGTTTTCAAGTTGTTCCCTTTTGTTTGCAACGTTAGCATAAGTTGGTCCCTTTCAAGTTGATTTTTTACACCTGAAAGTAGGATTTTCTATTAAAATTTGAGCCCTAATTATGTTCACATTTAGATTCAAATTGGAATTGTATGGAAAACGACGAGAATACCCCTAAACACACGTTTTGGACCAAATTGAAACTTTTAAAACAATAGGGACCAACTTGAAACCTAAAATAAACATAAGGGATCAAACATGCAATTAAGCCTAAAGTGTAAGTAGAGTATCGTATGCACATGGATTGTCATTCCAACTAGGCAATTCGCGTTATTTGTTTGGGAACAATAAACAATAAAATAAAATAAATATAAAAGAGGGGGGGTGGGGTGGGGGCTTGCAATTTAGTCTGTTTGTAGCAGAGTAAGAGTTTAGGAGTTAACCTGTTGTCGAGTTGTCGAGTTAACCTGTTTGTAGTAGAAGAAGCAAAGTCTTACGATAGTTAGTGTTGGAGGAACAATGATAGAGGTACGTTTACTATGGGATTGTTATGCCCCATCCAAATCCACTTGGTTCGGGTCTATAATTTGTGGGATTGTTATGCCCCATCCAAATCTATAGTCTTATATTGGCAATTACTTTAGGGGTAAATGCATTTGTGACCCCTTAACTTTTAAAAAGTTGCGATTTTGGCCCCTTAATAAAAAAAATAACAATCTTACCCCTTAATTTTATAAAACGTTGCAAAGTTGCTGAGAAGACTGTTGAGTATTTAGAAGTTGGCTGCATGTTTCGGTAAATTCAATGTGTTCAAGGAAAGCATCTCCATGTGTTAGAGAAGTCTTCAGAAGCAAGAAATCGTATTTGAGGAGGTTCAGAAGCTGAAAATGCCTTCAGAAGCTGTTTTTGCCTTCAGACTCTGAAACAGTGCTTCAGACGCAGAATGTGCCTTCAGAAGCTGAACAATACTTCAGACGCACTGTTCAGACGTTGACCAGCGTTGACTCCTTCAGACGCACTACAATACTTCAGATACACTGTTCACCAGTTAACCAGCGTTGACTTCTTCAGAAGCTGGACTTCAGAAGCTGATTTCAGAAGCTAGGTTTTTATGCATTAATGTTGTGCGTATCTGTTGGAGATTTGCTGAAGATTTATTATGGCTGAAGTATTTCTAGAAGACTAAATTAATTTGTTGAAGATCTTATGAAGATGTGCTTCGTGTTTTATGATTGATTTAATTGCTGAAGGATCTTTGTTTTATTTGGTTCAGAATTATATGTTTCCTTATTAAGCCTTGCATAATTCAGAAACATATCAATTGCAGAAGATTGGATTCAGAATTAAAAAAGTTGTTGAAGCCTATTTAAGGAGATGTGCCGCTACTTGTTGAGAACAACGAGTCATATATTAGAAATTAGAGAAATTGAGTCTTTGTGTTTTTAAACTTAGGTTTTATTTGTACACCACTCATCTGAGTTGGTTTAAATTGTTTGAGTTGTAATTCATTCAAAACTTTTAAGTACGAATGAAGTCTTTGTTCTTTTGAAGGGTGTCTTCAAAAACTGAGTTGTGTTTTCAGAAGCTGTTAGTAACTGGGTTAGTTACTTGAATAGGAAGTTAGTAGTGTTCTAATACTTAGGTGGTGCTCCTGAGTAGAAATCAGACTAGAGGAGATTGATTGCTTAGGCTGGGAACAGGGGGGGTCTGTGTCCTGAGTCTTAAGGATTAATTCCTATAGTGGATTTCCTTCCTGGATTGGTATCCTCCAGATGTAGGTGGTGTTTACACCGAACTGGATTAACAAATTCTGCTATGTTATTTATCTTTTTGCACTTTAATTGCTGCTTCTGAACTTGGTTAATTGTGCTCTGTTTTGCAAAACATGAGCCCTGTTTTTTGTATTGTTCTTGTACCAGCCAGAATTTCAATTGGCATCAGAGCAGGCACCCTGCCTGTGATTGGGTGAGCTCCAGGGAAGAGTTTTCTAGCAAGCATGGACAAGGAGGGAGGATATGTCAACAGACCACCATTGCTGGATGACACTAATTATGAATACTGGAAGTCCAGAATGTGTGCCTTTCTGAAATCCATTGACAGCAGGACTTGGAAAGCTGTGCTAAATGGTTGGGATCATCCAGTTATTTTAGACAAAGATGGGAACAAGACTGAGGTGCTGAAACCAGAAGATGAGTGGACAAAGGCTGAAGATGATCTGTCTCTTGGAAACTCCAAAGCTTTGAATGCAATATTCAATGGAGTGGACAAAAACATGTTCAAACTCATCAAGCAGTGTACCATAGCCAAGGATGCCTGAGAAATACTGAAGACCACTCATGAAGGAACCTCAAAGGTGAAGATGTCCAGACTCCAATTACTGACCACTAAATTTGAAAACTTGAAGATGATGGAGGATGAAAATATTCAAGATTTCTATATGGATGTCCTGGATATGGCTAATTCTTTTGAGTCTCTTGGGGAGAAGATGTCAGATAAGAAGATAGTGAGAAAAATACTCAGGTCACTCCCTAGAAAATTTGATATGAAAGTGACAGCTATAGAAGAAGCTCATGACATTTCCACTATGAAGGTTGAGGAGCTGATTGGATCTCTGCTGAATTTTGAAACTGCTTTCTGTAAACAGCCTGAGAAGAAAGGGAAAGGAATTGCTTTTGCAGTCAATTCTGAAGCTGATGTTCAACAAGAGCTTAATGAGGATGATGATGACTTATCAGAAGCACTTGTGTTGGTGAGGAAACAGATCAATAAAGTTCTGAAGCATGTTGACAGGAAATCCAAAACCAAAGGTCAGAACTTCAGATTCAACAACAATAAGCAACAAAGTGATGAGAAGAGCAATCAAGCAAAGGGTGTGCAGTGCTTTGAGTGTGAAGGTTATGGACATATCAAGTCAGAATGTCCTACTTTTCTCAAGAAGCAGAAGAAAAACCTAGCTGTTTCTTGGTCAGATGAAGACTCAGAAGGAGAGGTTGAGAGTAAGTCAGCTAAACATGTTGCTGCTTTTATGGTTTCAGATGCTTGTTCAAAGTCTGAAGCTTTTTCAGAATCTGAAACATCATCAGAGACTGAAACTTCATCAGAATCTGAAACCTGTGATGAAGAATTGGTTTTTGAGGAACCAGGTGTTTCTTATGAAGAATTATATCTCAGAAATCAAGAACTGTGCAAGTTATTAGAGAATCAGAAGGAGACAGTCTGTAAACTTCAGTCTGAAAGGTGTGTTCATTTAGGACAGATTTCTGATCTTAAAGATGAAGTAACTCAATTGAATTCCCAACTTGATCAGATGAAGAAGCAGGTCAGGATGATGAACTCTGCTACTGATGTGTTGGAGGAGATTTTGGATACTCAGAAACAAGGAAAACATAAGGGCTTAGGATTTGTGGATGAGAGTCTGAACCTCAAGAAGAAAAATCCAGTTAAAAATTTGTTCCTGCTACTGAGACCTATGATCCTATGATTGGGACATCTAAGATGAAACCTCAGAAGCAAGCTCAGAAGCAACCTCAAAAGCAAGCTCAAAAGCAACCTCAGATGTAACCTCAGATTCAACCCCAGAAGTTTAACAGAAACAAGAGAAGAAATCATACTTGGGTTTGTCATCATTGTGGAAAGAAAGGGCATATCAAACCATTTTGTTTCAAGCTATATGGTTATCCTGAACACTTTAAATACAGAAGAGTTGAGCCTGCTGCAAAAAGAATCAATGTTCAGAAGGTGTAGAAACCCGAATGTCAAGAACCTGTTGGTCTAATGGCTCACACTTCTCAGAAAGCATCATCTAGGAAAGACTGGTACTTTGACAGTGGTTGTTCAAGACACATGACTGGTATGAAGAAGTTGCTGAGTAATTTAAAACCTTATTCCAGAAATTATGTATCATTTGGTGATGGAGCAAAAGGTGAGATTCTTGGAATAGGAGATTTAGTTAGTGTTGTGAAAAACGATGTCAAGAACAAAGTATAACGGAAAAGGAATGGAAAAACAAGAAGAACAACAAGGATTGGTTATAACTGCTATTCTTTACTTTCTCTTTAAACAAGATTACAAGCGTTACAAGAATAACAAATAACCCTCTCACCCTAAATTAGGATTTGCCGTCGTAAGGTTTTCCGTCACTTCTAAGATGAGAGACTAGTATGCTATTTATAATAAACCTAACATACTAACTAATGGGCTTTTTCACAATTACCCATTACAAGCTAACTTAGGGTACAAGCTAACTTAAACAATTGGACATAACAAACAGGCCCAATTCGATATGCTAACAAACCTAGCAATATCCACTAATGCATGTTAGAACAACTTCGACTACAACACGCACTACTTCGACAGCGGCATGCGAACAATCTTCGACCTCATGCTTATTCCCTGTCGAACCAGAAGCTACCCTAGAGTTCGTTCCAATATCTCACAAATCTCCACCTTGGAACAAACTCTAATATTGAAGAACCAGCTAGCTTTCTTCATGCAGCTTTACCAACTGCATACAGTGGAAAAACTTGCAACTTGGCAATGTCTTGGTGATCATATCAGCAGCATTGTGATCTGTCGAAACCTTCAGCACTTGGACTTCTCCACGTTCGATTACTCCTCTGACGAAATGCAGCCTCACATCAATGTGCTTCGTTCGCTCATGATAGGCTGAATTCTTCGACAGATGTATTGCACTTTGACTATCACATTTAACAGTGATAATTCGACCTTGAAGTTTCAGCTCCTTAGCAAAACCTTCAAGCCACAATGCTTCTTTCACAGCTTCAGTGAGGGCAATATACTCTGCTTCAGTAGTTGACAATGCTACAACCTTCTGAAGTGTTGCTTTCCAACTAATTGCCGTACCAAACATAGTGAAAACATATCCAGAAATAGATTTTCTGGAATCCATACAACCTGCATAATCAGAGTCGACATATCCTTCGATTACTGCTTTACTATCTTCACCCAAGGCTCCACCATAAATCAGGACTCTGTTCAGAGACCCATTTATATACCTTAGAATCCACTTCAATGCTTGCCAGTGAGCCTTTCCAGGATTCGACATGTACCTGCTTACAAGACTTACTGCATATGCTATGTCAGGTCTAGTACAAACCATAGCATACATCAAAGAACCTACTATGTTAGCATATGGAATGCTATTCATATAAGCTCTTTCGTCATCAGTACTGGGACACTGATCTATACTCAGCTTGAATTGAGGGTTTGTCGGAGTCACAACAGGCTTTGAATTCGACATACCAAACTTGTAGAGAATCTTCCGTAGGTATGCCTCTTGAGATAAGCATAATTTTGACTGCTTCCTATCTCTTCGAATGTCAATCCCAAGAATCCTGGATGCAGCTCCCAGATCCTTCATGTCGAATTCCTTATTGAGTTCAGCCTTCACCCTCATTACATCTTCGACATTGTTGCTTGCTATGAGAATATCATCCACATAGAGCAACAGAATAACAAATGAATTACCAGGTCGAAATCTGAAGTAAACACAGTGGTCGAACTGACTTCTAATGAAACTTATCCGTGCCATGAACTTGTCGAACCTCCTATTCCACTGTCGAGGAGATTGTTTCAGTCCATATAAAGATCTCTGTAGTTTGCACACATAATCTTCCTTCCCCTTTTCGACATACCCTTCAGGTTGCCTCATCAGGATTGTTTCATCTAGATCACCATACAAGAACGCAGTCTTTACATCCATTTGTTCCAGTTCAAGGTCGAACTGTGCCACCATGGCAAGCAACATTCGAATGGATCTATGCTTCACAACAGGAGAAAACACATCATTGAAGTCGACCCCTTCTTTCTGAGTGAAACCCCTAGCGACCAACCTTGCCTTGTATCTTTTCGACGCCACTCCTTCGATTCCTTCCTTAACTTTGAAAATCCATTTACAGCTGACTAACCTTGCTCCAACAGGTTTCTCGATCAGTTCCCAAGTGTTATTATCATGAAGAGATTTCATCTCATCATCCATGGCCTTCAGCCATTCAGTCTTATTTCGACTCCTCAGAACTTCCTTATAGTCTCTAGGTTCTTTGTCTAGAACCTCACTTGCAGAGATTAAGGCATAAGCTATAAGATCTGCATATCCAAGTCTCTGAGGTGGCTTGATGACTCTTCTCTGCCTATCTCTTGCTAACAAGTAGTCATCAACAGTTTCCTCAACTTCCTCAGTATCTACTTCTTCTTCGACTTCATCTGGGATACGCAATTCAGCATCAACATGCTCCACCTCAACAGGAATCTCTCCCTGTTCCAGCTCTTCGTCAGAAATTTCTGCACTTCGATCAACATCATCAGTTTTCTTGAAAGCCATTTCAGCTTCATTGAAAACTACATCTCGACTGGTGATACACCTCCTGTGACCTGGCTCTAGGCACCATAGCCTATAAGCTTTGACTCCTTCAGGGTATCCCATGAACATGCATTTTAGAGCTCTAGGTTCGACCTTGTCTTGCCTAATATGAGCATAGGCTACGCAGCCAAATACTCTCAGTTTGTCGAGATCTGGTGGATGTCCCGACCAAACTTCTTCAGGTGTCTTCATATCTAACGTAGTCGAAGGACATCTATTTATCAGATATGCCGCTGTCGAAACAGCCTCAGCCCAAAACACCTTCTTTAACCCAGCACTAGTCAACATGCATCTAACTCTTTCCAAAATAGTTCGATTAAACCTTTCAGCCAAACCGTTTTGTTGTGGAGTACCTGCAGTAGTTCTGTGCCTTGCAATACCAGAGGCAGCACAAAACTGTCGAACGCCTCATTGCAAAATTCAAGGCCATTGTCGGTTCTCAACCTCTTAACCTTCCTGCCAGTTTGATTTTCGACCAGAGTCTTCCAACTTTTGAAATTCTCAAAAGTTTCATCCTTAGTCTTCTGGATGAATACGCATAACTTTCTGGAATAATCATCAACTATGGATAGAAAGTACCTCGCTCCTGAATGTGATGGACACCTTGCAGGCCCCCAAAGATCAGCATGGATGTAATCAAGGGATCCATGTGTTCTTTGTTTACCTTTGTTGAACTTCACTCTACAAGATTTTCCAAGTACACAGGGTTCATAAAACTTCAGCTTTTCGACTTTGTCTCCACCAAGCAGATTTTGTTTCCCTAGTTCGACCAGACCCCTTTCACTGACATGGCCCAATCTCATGTGCCAAATTTCTGTCTTCGACAAAGGTTTCGTGGATGCAACATTTGTCGAACCACTTACAACTTCAGCCTCAAGGGCATACAAGCCTCGTTTCTTCACGCCTCTCAAGACTTCCTTCGACCCCTTCATGACTCTAAGGATACTTTTCTCTCCTTGGAAAACATATCCTTTCTTGTCGAATTCACCAAGAGAAATCAAATTCCTCTTCAAATCAGGTACATACCTAACTTCAGTCAATAACCTTATTGACTCATCATGGAGCTTGAATCTCACAGATCCAACACCAGCAATCTTGCAAGCTTTGTTGTTTCCCAGCAATACAGATCCACCATCTTGCTCACATAGTTCCTCGAACACGTCTTTGTTTGGGGTCATGTGCCAAGTACAACCTGAATCCATAATCCACTCCTTCGTTGAGTCGCTGCTTGAAACCACAAGAACATCAGATGAGTCGAAATCATCTTGTGCAATGGCTACGTTGCCATTATCCTTACCTCCATGATCCTTCAGGCGTTCAGGGCACACCTTTCTTGTGTGACCCTCCTTCTTACAATGATAGCATCGAATGCCAGATGCCTCGCCACTGTAAGACTTCTGCTGACTTTTACCTTTCTTCTTGTCGAACTTACCATCCTTTCGCAAGAATTTTCCCTTGACGGCCAAACCTTCACCAACAGTCGAAGGTTTATGCTCCTTTCGTTCGTTCAAGTCCTTCGAATACAAGGCTGATTGAACTTCTTCAAAGGTCAGGGACTCCCTTCCATACAAGAGAGTTTCTTTGAAGTGAGCATGTGTTCTGGGCAAAGCGCACAACAGCAACAGCGCTTGATCTTCATCTTCGATCTTCACATCAATATTTTCCAGATCAAGAATCAGCTTGTTGAACATATCCAACTGCTCAGCCAACACTTTGTCTTCACTCATCTTGAATGAATACAACGCCTGCTTCAGGTAGAGTCGATTTACCAGCGATTTGGTCATGTACAAACTTTCAAGTTTCACCCATAACCCTGCTGCCGTCGTCTCCTTTGATACCTGTCGTAGAACCTTATCAACAAGGCTCAGCAAGATTGCGCTGTGGGCTTTCTCTATCATGGCCGTCTTCTCCTTCTCCGTTAACGCAGCATCCATGGCTGCGACTCCCTTCAAAGCTTCTAAACAACCCTGCTGAACCAGTAGGGCTTTCATCTTCAAGCGCCACAGACCAAAATCGTTCACTCCGGTGAACTTTTCAATCTCATACTTTGTTGAAGGCATCTGTTCCACGCTCACCGCACCAATTTGTTGTGAAAAACGATGTCAAGAACAAAGTATAACGGAAAAGGAATGGAAAAACAAGAAGAACAACAAGGATTGGTTATAACTGCTATTCTTTACTTTCTCTTTAAACAAGATTACAAGCGTTACAAGAATAACAAATAACCCTCTCACCCTAAATTAGGATTTGCCGTCGTAAGGTTTTCCGTCACTTCTAAGATGAGAGACTAGTATGCTATTTATAATAAACCTAACATACTAACTAATGGGCTTTTTCACAATTACCCATTACAAGCTAACTTAGGGTACAAGCTAACTTAAACAATTGGACATAACAAACAGGCCCAATTCGATATGCTAACAAACCTAGCAATATCCACTAATGCATGTTAGAACAACTTCGACTACAACACGCACTACTTCGACAGCGGCATGCGAACAATCTTCGACCTCATGCTTATTCCCTGTCGAACCAGAAGCTACCCTAGAGTTCGTTCCAATATCTCACAGTTAGTGATGGATTACCAAGACTTAATGATGTGCTATTGGTGAAAGGATTGACATCTAATCTGATCAGTATCAGCCAGTTGTGTGATCAAGATTTGAAGGTGAATTTCAACAAGAAAGAATGTTTGGTAACTGGTCAAGAAGGTGAGGTTCTGATGAAGGGCTGCAGATCAGAAGATAATTGTTATTTGTGGGTTCCTGAAGAAGAAGACAGAATCTGTCATCAGAAGCTTGAGCATTTAAACTTGAAGGGTTTGAAAAATGTCAAGTCCGTGCTACCTAAGGTTAAGGTAAATGAACAAAGTGTAGCTAAGAGACTGGATTCTAGTGAATCAGAGGAAGATGCTAACATCAGACTTTCTGTGCAGAAGAGAATTGCTAGACTTCAGAAGAAGATTGCTGAGAGGAATGTTTCTGTTTGTAATTCTTCAAAAGTTTGTCTGCATGAAGAATTATAGCAATTACAGCAAGCTGGATGTGAGGAAGATAGAGTACCTGCCAGATTTGCAAATGTTGAGTGTGATCCTGAGTCTGAGTCTGATACTGGGACTGATTTTGAAGATTTTTGTGCAGTTTTTGTTCCCTATATGATGATGTTTTGTCAAGATTTTGTGGCTAAAAAGGGGGAGAAAAACTTGTGTCCTGGTTCAGAATGTAGCTGTTCAGAGTGTGTTTTGTTCAGAATTCATGTGTTTCGGAAGCTGACTGGTTTGTTCAGAATTCAGAAGCTGACAGAGTTGCTCAGAATTCAGATGCATTACGACAAGAACTGTGAAGATTTGTTTAAGGGGGAGTTTGTGTCTCAGGGGGAGTACATGACTGTTATGTTCCTGAGTGTTGATGTGGTTCAGTTTCAGAAGTTAAATCTCAGAATGTTCTGCAGTTCAGAATTCAGAATTTTCAGAATTTTCACAATTAAGGGGGAATATTGTATGTGTGCTGAGTTGCAGGGGGAGAGTTGTTTTGAAGCTGAGTGTGTTTACATGTGATGATCAGAGTCTGAGAAGTATCAGAAGATGATCAGTTGTTGTTGTGTGTTCTTCATATTATCAGAAGCTGATGTGTTGTGTTGAGGAACTGAAGCTGTTGTGTGTGTTTCATGGTTAAACATAGCCTTATCCGCTGCTACTGACTCTGTGCTATGTGTGCTATGTTTGATTTTGTGGAGTTCTTCAATGCTGAGTTACTTGTGTTGAATTGAAGAACTTGTTATTTGTGAAACATTGATTTTAGCCAAAAATTTGCCAAACGGGGAGATTGTTGAGTATTTAGAAGTTGGCTGCATGTTTTGGTAAATCCAATATGTTCAAGGAAAGCATCTCCATGTGTTAGAGAAGTCTTCAGAAGCAAGAAATCGTATTTGAGGAGGTTCAGAAGCTGAAAATGCCTTCAGAAGCTGTTTTTGCCTTCAGACTCTGAAACAGTGCTTCAGACGCAGAATGTGCCTTCAGACGCTGAACAGTACTTCAGACGCACTGTTTAGACGTTGACCAGCGTTGACTCCTTCAGAAGCACTACAGTACTTCAGACGCACTGTTCACCAGTTGACCAGCGTTGACTTCTTCAGAAGCTGGACTTCAGAAGCTGATTTCAGAAGCTGGGTTTTTATGCATTATTGCTGTGCATATCTGTTGGAGATTTGCTGAAGATTTATTATGGCTGAAGTATTTCTAGAAGACTAAATTAATTTGTTGAAGATCTTATGAAGATGTGCTTCGTGTTTTATGATTGATTTAATTGCTGAAGGATCTTTGTTTTATTTGGTTCAGAATTATATGTTTCCTTATTAAGCCTTGCATAATTCAGAAACATATCAATTGCAGAAGATTGGATTCAGAATTAAGAAAGTTGCTGAAGCCTATTTAAGGAGATGTGCTGCTACTTGTTGAGAACAACGAGTCATATATTAGAAATTAGAGAAATTGAGTCTTTGTGTTTTTAAACTTAGGTTTTATTTGTACACCACTCATCTGAGTTGGTTTAAATTGTTTGAGTTGTAATTCATTCAAAACTTTTAAGTACGAATGAAGTCTTTGTTCTTTTGAAGGGTGTCTTCAAAAACTGAGTTGTGTTTTCAGAAGCTGTTAGTAACTGAGTTAGTTACTTGAATAGGAAGTTAGTAGTGTTCTTATACTTAGGTGGTGCTCCTGAGTAGAAATCAGACTAGAGGAGATTAATTGCTTAGGCTGGGAACAGGGGGGTCTGTGTCTTGAGTTTTAAGGATTAATTCCTATAGTGGATTTCCTTCCTAGATTGGTATCCTCCAGATGTAGGTGGTGTTTACACCGAACTAGATTAACAAATTCTGCTGTGTTATTTATCTTTCTGCACTTTAATTGCTGCTTCTGAACTTGGTTAATTGTGCTCTGTTTTGCAAAACTTGTGCCCTGTTTTTCGTATTGTTCTTGTACCAGCCAGAATTTCAATTGGCATCAGAGCAGGCACCCTGCCTGTGATTGGGTGAGCTCCAGGGAAGAGTTTTCTGGCAAGCATGGACAAGGAGGGAGGATATGTCAACAGACCACCATTGCTGGATGGCACTAATTATGAATACTGCAAGACACAAAAAAAAGTTTATGTCTTATAGCTTATAGCTTATAAGCTTGTCTGGCAAAAAAAGACCTGTTTGGTAACAGTCTTTTCGTCAGGAGCTTATAGCTTATTTCAGGAGCTTATACCTTATTTTTCAGACGCTATTTCAAGTAGTGTTTGAGCTTATAGCTTATAGCTTATTGTTTTTCTTCCTCTTTCACCCTTATTATTTTATTTAAAATACTTTTTTACCCTTTACAATTTATTAATATAACTGCATCATAAATATTAATGTCTCTTGTGCTAATAAATATTCACTTCTTTTTCAAAACAAAAAAAATCACTTCCTTTCGTTGCTTTATTATTTATACGGCATACCTTCAGTTTTTTAGTTTTTTTTTTACAAATCAATATGTTTTTTTTACATGCAAATCAATATACCTTCAGTTATGTTTAGATTTGATGAAAATATACCTTTTGTTATTTTGAACTAAATAAAATTACTATTAATGTAAGTTGGTCTTGTCTTCATAAAAAATTGAATGATATAAAAATATCCTTTTATGTCATTTTACATCTATCAGCTAGTTGAACCGCTAATTTTACCAAACACTTCAATTGGCTTATCAGCCATCAGTCATCAGCTATAAGCTATCAGCTATCAGCCATCAGTCATCAGTCATACGCTATAAGCTATGAGCTAGCTTATCAGCTATCCGCTATTTTTGTCAAACAGACTCTTAGAAAACAAAAAACAAATTCATCTTCTCTTCCAAGGTTCCAAACGTTGATGAAATTGTCGAATTGATAAAGAGTGTCTATTGGAGGTGGCTTTCGGCTAAGAAAGAAGGAGGACAATGTATGTACTATGAATGGTTCACCAACCCATTAGATTGCATCCTTAGATAGGTGGGTTGATTGCTGTTAGTTTTGGGAAACTTCTTGTAATTTTCACTTTTTTTTTTGTCGAGTACCCCTTATATTATATCACGTAAGCCGAGTTAGAGTATGAGATAGAGTACTAATTATATTTCTTTATTGATATGAATATACTTATTTTTGCTACTAAAAGAAATAATAAAGGCTTAATTGCATGTTTAGTCCCTTACGTTTATTTTAGGTTTCAAGTTGGTCCCTTATGTTCTAAACGTTTCAAGTTGGTCCAAAACGTTTATTTTAGGTTTCATGTTGGTCCCTTTTGTTTTAAATGTTTTCAACTTGGTCCCTTTTGTTTGCAACGTTAGCATAAGTTGGTCCCTTTCAAGTTGACTTTTTACACCTTAAAGCAAGAGTTTCTATTAAAATTTGAGCTTCAATTATGTTCACATTCAGATTCAAATTGGAATTCCATGGAAAACGACAAGAATACCTCCTAAATACACTGCTGGGACCAAATTGAAACGTTTAAAACAAAAGGGACCAACTTGAAACCTAAAATAAACATAAGGGACCAAACATGCAATTAAGCCAATAATAAAATAGATAAAACATACATATTAGAAGTTTTGCTCCTCTAGGAAATTTTAATTTTTCCTTATTTAAAACTTTAAAACATCAAATCCAAAAAAAATGTGAATAAATTGTATCTACTTAACAATTAGCTAAAGATTTACTTATAATAAACTCTATTGTGATCCGGCTCTAAACATTTAAGACTTTACTATTGAAATTCAGAGAAGTATGTCTTATTCCGAACCGTCTAAAGGGGTGTATTGGATTAGGATTTTAGACGACAATTTTTGTTTAAAAAAGTCTTAAGGATTTTAAAAGACTTTGCAGAATTTTAATGACTTTGATGATTTTAAAAAACTATTGAGATTTACAATTTGGATTTCAATGGATTTAATTCATAAGATTTTAAAGGATTTCAAATGATTTCAAAAGATTTTATGAAATTTTAAAGACTCATTGAAAAAAAACGATCATAACACATTCTCTTTCACAATATTCTCAATACTGACTCTTTTATTTATTTTACTTTATTTTTTTATGAGAGAGATCGAGAGAGGAGAGATAGATAAAGAGAGAGAGAGGGGGAAGAGAGAGGAGGGAGAGAGAGAGGAGAGAGAGGAGGGAAAAAAGAGAGTGAGAGATAGAGGGGAAGAGAGAAAGTGTGAGAGAGAAGGGAGGAGAGAGAGAGAGGAGGGAAGAGAGAGGGAGAAAGGAAGAGAGAGAGAGAGTGTGAGAGAAGGGAGGAGAGAGATAGTAAAATCTCATGTTTTCATGAAAAACTTTTTCCTGTTAAAATTTCACTAAAAAATCCCACAAAATCCATCAAAATCCAATTTATTAAACAATCCTTCAAAATTTGAATGATTTTGAATACCACAAGATTTTTTTAAGTGATGAAGAGTCTTGATTGAATACCACAAGACTTTCTTTAAATGACAAAGAGACTTGATTGAATACCAAAAGACTTTTAAGTTGCAAAGAGTCTTGATTAAATAACATAAGACATTTTCATGATAAAAAAATCTTTTAAAATCTCTTAGAATCTTAATTCAATACATCCCCTAACTTGCATATGTTATTTCATTTCCTTTCATGACTGTCTATGTTATTTATTTGTCTTCTTACAAATACAATATGCAAAGCCCTAGAACGCACTTTATTGGTATTGGAAAACTCTAACATGCAAGTATCATCATGCACTTGAATAGAAGCGCTATCAAGAGTATCTCAAGCTAAAATCAAAAGTTGAAGCACTACAGCAAACACAGAGGTACAATGCTTGACCGTATTTTGGAATCCTTGACAGATTAGGTTATTTTATTCAAGAGTATATTTGAATGATAGATATTGCTTGTATGAAAATAAACAATATATCTACACCCTGTAGGAACATTCTTGGAGAAGAATTGGAGCAGCTGGATATCAATGAGCTTGAGCAGATAGAATGTCAGTTGGACTCTTCCTTAAAGACAATCAGGTCAAACAAGGTATGCAAAAATAATTTTGCATTTGAGTGTGTTGAACTAAATTGTCACATGGATCATGTTGTGAAATATTATTTTGCATCTTTCTTATTGTATGAATCATTATTATAGTTATTTATTCTAATATTCTTGATTGAAAGAAGAAAGTGATAAAAGTATATTGATAAAGAAAACGAAGTACCTATGAATTATGATGTTGTTTGTATTGGAGTAGTTATTAAGTAAATATTATTCAATAACTTTTACAGCTAATGTTGAATAATATTTTTCCTAATACATGTTTTCCTAGTCATGTAAATGCGGTAGAGCTCCTACGTATTATTACTTATAATTAATTGATAGCTTACATTGTAACCTTATATATTACCTCATAATTAGGATAGCTACTAATATACTATAACCTTATATATCACCTCATAATAATTGCTGTTACACTTTCTCTTTGTTATAAATAGCTTGTATAGCTACTTATCTAATGTATCATCACTTTTACATAAATGAGAAAATCTTTCTCACCATTTCTCTTCTTATTCAATGCAATATTTACAATTATCATGGTATCAGAGCCTGGTTACGATCCAGGGACATGTGGGTTATAGGACCTGTTGTTGCAAGATAGTGGTAATTTGGCATCAAAACCATCTTCTACTCCTTATGATCCTTCTCTTAAGTTGCATGCTTCTGAGTTTCCTCCTTATAATGATCCATCTTCTTATCGACAACTCATAGGTCGACTACTCTACCTCACTACTACAAGACCGTACATCGCATTTGTTGTTCAACAACTGAGTCAGTTTATATCTAGTCCAAATGAAGTTCATTATCAAGCTGCCACTAAAGTGCTTCGATACCTTAAGGCTTCTCCTGCTAAAGGCCTTTTCTTTTCTTTTCTTCTTCTTCTCCACTTAAACTTTCTGGTTTCGCTGACTCGGATTGGGCTACTTGTGTTCTTACTCGCAAATCAGTTACTGAGTATTGTGTTTTTCCTGGTACATCTTTGATTTCATGGAAATCAAAGAAACAATCAACAGTTTCTCGGTCTAGCTCTAAAGCGGAATATAGAGCTTTGACAAGCCTTTCTTGTGACCTTCAATGGTTGCACTACTTGTTTAAAGATTTGGGAGTCGAGTTTGATGCTCCTGCTATGGTGTATTGTGATAACAAATCGGCTATTTATCTCGCTCACAACCCTTCTTTCCATGAGCGGACAAAGCACATCGAAATCATTGTCATGTTATTCGAGAACGCATTCAATCTGGTCTCATTCATCTTTTGTCGGTGTCTTCTTCTGCTCAACTAGCTAATGTCTTAACCAAACAATTATCATCTTCTCCATTTTTTGGTTTAATCTCCAAGGTTGGACTTTTGGACATCCATAGTCCAGCTTGTGGGGGCATATTACCTATAATTAATTGTTAGCTACTGTTACATTGTAACCTTATATATTACCTCATAATTAGGATAGCTACTAATATACTATAACCTTATATATCACCTCATAATTAGTTGATGTTACACTTTCGCTTTGTTATAAATAGCTTGTATAGCTACTGATCTAATGTATCATCAGTTTTACAGAAATGAAAAAATCTTTCTCACCATTTCTCTTCTTATTCAATGCAATATTTACAATTATCACGTATGGAAGCCATATGATACGAGGTTCCACATTCCTTTAGATTTATGAATTTATGAAAAGGAGAATCTTTGGGATGTTAGAAACAAACTTGATTTTAAACTTTAGAATCAATCATGTTAATCATCGTAAATAACTAATATATGAAAGCATACTTGAATACATGATTGTACCTAAATATTCATTAATAGAGTCCGTTATTATTTGTCTCCATGTGATGATGGGATGTCAACAATAACAAATGTCGGTGTGATTTGGAACCATGATCTCTTTATTTATAAAACATAAATTAAGGTTAACTATTGATATTTTTATTTTAACCAATCATAAAACTAGAATTACCATTTAATCTATAAACATTAAAGGCATACACCTTATTAGATAATCATAAGTTCACTTAGTTAAACCTTATTAGATTATTTTAATTGGATTAATGATCCAACACGGGATTCTAATGAAAATCCATATATTGAATTATTATGTCGTCTACCATGTACATGGGACCTACTTGAATCCTAGGCAACACTTGCATGTTTTGCACCCTTTCATTAATGCTTTAAGTGTTGATAAATTCGAATGATACTGTACTTTGGTACCAATTAGGAACTTGTTCCATTAACACTCTACCAACAACAAATGTCTTGCTAGTGTCTTGGTTTCTGACACTGAAGAATTTTTTTAATTGCCCATCAAACATATTACAGCTGTTCCCTAGCATAGGTTGTAGCATATAAATATGTAGGAACACTTCTTACACATACATTTTTGTCTTCTGATATAACTTGAAGAAATTAGTTGTCAAATTATTTGTCCACCAGATTGCTTTCACGAAATATTCCATGTATACCATAGTTGCTATCAGTTCTTGACACCATAATCTTTTAACAATAAATTTATTTATTTGTTTGTTCCTTTGTCTCCAGATACAACATATGCTTGACCAACTTACGGATTTGCAAAGAAAGGTAAACCTTGTTTGATTTTCTATATCATGCTTTTGTATATAGCATGTACTTATTGGTTTCCGAATTGGCTTTTTGATGGACACACAGGAAGAGATGCTACTGGAAACTAATAATATCCTGAGGAATAAGGTATATAGAACAACTCTATACTAAAGTTTTATTTAGATATGATGCTGATGTTCAATTTTTGTAGATAATTCTTTAAATTTATTAGTTTATTAACTCTGAATGCCTTAACAATTTTTTAAATATGCGTTCTTTTATAAAGACCAAAGATTCCTAAATTTGACAGCTAAAAATTGTAGCTAGAGATTCCAACTACCTGCATCAAAGCTAGAGATTCCTTTGTGAGAAGAACATTTTCTTATTTTTTATTGAGAGAATGTTTTGCTTTTTAGACTTGATTTACGAATGAAAGTATATCTCTCCTTTTGTAGGCTCCAAGAGATGTTACATACTCTTTACATTCAATCAACACCTACCAACAACTCATTTCATAGCATGAATGTTTAGATTAACTATGAGATTGACAAAATCACAGTGAGCCTCTATGATTTTGCCAATCTACTAATTAAAAAAAAAAAAAAAAAGTTGAACTACAAACCCTTGAAAATAAATGACCTTAACACTTGACCAACCTAATGAAATTGAATAGTGTACAGCCAAAAGGACACACTTGAGTCATCTCCAAACCTGGACCGAGTATCTCTTTGCAGTATTTAATAGATGTTTACTCTATCTCCCCATAAGTTGCAATTTATTTTAGTGTGGAATATGTTGACTCGAGAAGTAGCTCTGATCATGAGCTGCTTTTTAATACCCAAAGTTCTCTCATTCCTTGGGTGAGTTTCACCCTATTCCTCTCCTGGAGTGTCTTTAAAAGTTGTTAGTAAAGATGTTAGCTAAAAGACTTGGTTTTTAATGAAAAAAGTTATCTCTAATAATCAATCGGACTTCGATAAAGGGAGATATCTAGTTGATGGGGTGGTTGTGCTTAATGAGGCGTGGATCTAGCTAAAAGGAAAAAAAAAAGGAATGTCTAATTTTAAAGGTGGATTTTGAGAAGCCTTATGATTCGGTGAGTTGGGCGTTTCTAGCCTATATGCTTACGAGGTTTGACTTTGATGATAGATTGAGAGGTCGGATGAGAGCATGTGTATTCTCAGTTTTGTTGTTTTGGTTAACAGGAGTCCAATTGAGGGGTGGCAATTAGTAGGTGGCTTAAACAAGGAGATCTATTGGTTTTTTTTTTCTTCATTTTTATTGGTGGCAGAGGGATTAGGAGCTTTGATGAGAAGGCCGGTGGAGTTAGGGTATTTTAAAGGTTTCCTGGTAGCTAACTCGGAGGTTCTTATCTCTCATTTGCAATGCATGAACGATACATTATTTATAGGGAAGGCTTTTTTGGAGAACTTATGTTTAAATGTGGACTTCACGAAAAGTAGGTTGTTTGGTCTACTGGTTGGAATGAATCCTAAAAAGGCATCTTCGTGGAACACAATGTTGGAAGTTGTGAATAAAAAGCTAAATTCTTCGAAAATAGGCCTTCGAGGTAGAGTGGTGTTAATCAATGTTGTTTTGAGCATTATCCCGACTTTCTTTTTGACCTTTTTCAAATGCCGAATAAGGTGGTAACGATGCAAAGGAAGTTTGTGGGGAGGGGTGTCGGAGGAAAATAAAATATGTTGGGTAAAATGGGAGGATGTTTGTAGGTCAAAATCAAGTGGTGAGCTTTGGCTAAAGGACCTAAGACGTTTCAATCAGGCTCTTATATCCAAGTGGTGGTGAAGGCTTTGGTGGAGGGTGAGTCATAATGGAAGGATGTGTTGAAGGCAAAGTATATTAACGATATAATTGTAGATCCAAATTTATCCAGACTCATTTCATCAAGATTGGCATCCTTATGGTGGAAGGATTTATGTGCAATCGGTAAGTGGGAAACAGGGGGAGGGACAAGGTATTGGCTTGATGCTTGGTTTTGTAATATGCCTCTCAAGCAAAAGTTTTCAAGAGTATTTGAATTGTTCGATCAAAATCCTTGTGTGGGAGGAAGATTGTTATAAGAGCTTTATGAATGTAGTATCTTCGGTTGCTCTTTCTTCGTGTGGAGACGAATGGTGTTTTGTAATGCAAACACCCAAGGTATTTTATCGGTTAACATAATCTACAATCAACTATATTCAATTTTCTTCTTATGTTCTTTGGTGGGGACAGATAAGGGGTATTAAGGGGTAATTATTTCATGGATATTATTAATGGGATGTTTACCGAAAAGATTTAAATTGGGTTCGAGAGAGGTGTTTTGTGGAAATTTCCCTCCAAGTTAGGTGAGGGCACTCCAGAGGTGGAGGAACACTTGTTTGTAAAATGTAGCTTTGTGAGTACTATTTTTTATGAGTTTTTTAAGTGGCTAGGTATAATATCGGTGGTGCACTAGGATCTAGCTTGCTTCTTACCTTTACTTCTATGGTGGGAAAAGGGAAGGGTTTAAGAGGAATGTTGTTAATTTGGTATACATGGGTGTGGCTTATTTGGAATGGTCAAATTTTCAACTAAAAGGCTTCAAAAGTGGAAGAGATTGTAGATTTAATCAAAAGGCTATAATGGGAATGGTTTTTGGGTCAGAAATTGATTACTCCGTGTATCTATTATGAATGGTTTGAGTTCCCTATAATGTATTTTGAGGTAATTTGATCTTTATTGTGAGTTTTGACATAAGTTGGTCATTTTTTGGGAGGACGAAAACTTCTTATACTTCATCATTTGTAAGGGTTTAGTACCCTTTATAGTTATCTCATCTTATTCAATAAAAAAATTGTTTGCTATTAAAAAAAAAATTAAACAATGAATTTCACTAATCTATTAGAGGTCGTTAAAATTCATTTTTACTTTTATAAGCTTTATTATCAGTCAAATTGAAGTGTAGAATTAAAAAAAATTATGTGAAAGTCTTCATCAAAATGAAGTACAACAATTATGAGAAAATAATGAAGTACCTATAATAATTCCTTTCCTTTTGATGGGACTCATGGGAGTAATTGAGGAAGGGTAGGGTCCAATTTCATCTTCATAATTGAAATTGTTTTGTTTGTTTTATAATTTTGTTTTGGTAAAGAATTGTTTTTTTTATTGCTCAAAACTATTCAAAAGTTTGATTTTGTTTTCATTGGGTGCCACATCATTTGATTAAGTCTATAATGTCCTTGTGAATTTCATAGTTGGAGGAAATTAATGTGACCCTTCAACCAACATGGGAATCTAGGGAGCAAAATGCAACCTATAGCAGCCACCCTCACCAATCAGAGGGATACTATGAGAAAGCACGTTGCAATAGTACATTGCAAATTGGGTAATGTTTCTCTTCCTAATTGTTGAAAATGTTTGTTTTTTCAAGAAGCTGATTCTTCATTCTTCTCTACAGTTACAATTCTTCGGCGTTGAATGAATCAAGTGGAGCTGCAGGAACCTCATCTCATAATGCCAATGACTTCATGCATGGATGGATGAACTGAATTTATAAATTGGTTTAATGAAAGATTCTAAGAAATTAAAGCTTTTGTTGTCGCCTAGAATAAAAGGCTATAGATGCCATGCAACATAAATTCTTAATGAGACGTGCTTCTTTGGAGAATTTGAAAAAATCTTGCCAAATTCCATTCATCCCAACTATATTGATTAATCATGTATAATCTTCTTCTTTTATACTTAATGAAACGTTTAAGTTTTTAAATAAGGGAAGCTATTAAGAATGTTATATAGAGCCATTCTGATTGGTGTTCAATCCTTGCATGTTTTACTAGTATGTTAACTCATTGGACTTCTTGATGGATTCTAGGAAAACTTCTCTAACACTCACTTTTTTTTTTTATGTAAATTGCTCTTTAAGCAGCTTGTGTTGTTCTCATACATCCAAAATGACGTATTTGTCAACAACGGTACTTAACTGTCGTTCGCTATACAACGAGAAAAATTAACTTATGTCCTAAAAACTTTCATATATCAGGCAACTTTCTTCCACCACGCTATTCATTCACCAACTTTGTTCCCCCTTTCATCCAAAAACCCAAAAGTTCAATTTTTTAATTTTTTTTTTTTGCAAAATTTTATCTCAAATCATTGAAGATTGATAGAGGGTTTCTACACTAATTTGATGTCATGAAACATGTATTGTATTTTTTAACCCGTTAACGTTGTTGGGTTTTTATACTATATTTTCGTATAGTCTGACAAGAACATGTAACAACAGTTAACTACGGTGGGTACCAACAACAATTAATTGCTGTCGCAGCCCAATATTTTTTTTTTTGTTTTTTTTCCATTTTATTGCATGTAATGATTGAATTTATTATTAATTATTCTTGTGTTTTTTTTTATAATGGTTTGTTGTTTATTGATAGTTATGATTGAAAATGTGGTTGATAATTACGTTTAATCAAAACCAAGTAATGTCGAGTCTTCCATCAAATTGAAACCATCTATGGTTGAAGCTTCGGTTGATGTGAAACTAAATGATGTTAAAGCTTTCGTGAATGTGAAACCTTCTCTTGTTGGTTCCGTTGATGTGAAAACTTATGTTGTTGGTTCTGTTGTTTCCAAACTTTGTGATAATGAAGTAGACATTGCACCTTACTTTTTCACCAAAGATACACGGAAAGTAAGAGATGATATGATTAATTGGGTTTGTTGACAAGAAAGAAACATGGGCTTTACTTTGATTATAGAGAAATCCAGTTTAACAAACCAATGTTAGTGTTGGCTTGTGAAAGGAGTGGTGAGTACAAAGCACCAAAGCAGAAATTGAAGCTTGAAGACACAAGCTCAAGAAAATACGGGTGTTTGTTTAGGTTGCATGCTTATTTAAAGAAGGAAAATAATGAATGTTGGTTGGCTATTCTTAATGAAGTTCACAACTGTGAGATATTGGATCGAACTCTAGTGTAGTGCATGTTGTAGTCGAAGTTTGTTCTAACATGCATTAGTCGATATTGCTAGGTTTGTTAGCAAATCGAATTGGGCCTGTTTGTTATGTCCAATTGTTTAAGTTAGCTTGTACCCTAAGTTAGCTTGTAATGGGTAATTGTGAAAAAGCCCATTAGTTAGTATGTTAGGTTTATTATAAATAGCATACTAGTCTCTCATCTCTAACATGACGGAAAACCCTGTGACGGCTAATCCTAATTAGGGAGAGAGGGTTATTTGTTATTCTTGTAACGCTTGTAATCTTGTTTTAAGAGAAAGTAAAGAATAGCAGTTATAACCAATCCTTGTTGTTCTTCTTGTTTTTCCCATTCCTTTTTCCGTTATACTTTGTTCTTGACATCGTTTTTCACAACAAATTGGTGCGGTGAGCGTGGAGAAGATGCCTTCAACAAAGTATGAGATTGAAAAGTTCACCGGTGTGAACGATTTTGGTCTGTGGCGCTTGAAGATGAAAGCCCTACTGGTTCAGCAGGGTTGTTTAGAAGCGTTGAAGGGAGTCGCAGCCATGGATGCTGCGTTAACGGAGAAGGAGAAGACGGCCATGATAGAGAAAGCCCACAGCGCAATCTTGCTGAGCCTTGGTGATAAGGTTCTACGACAGGTATCAAAGGAGACGACGGCAGCAGGGTTATGGGTGAAACTTGAAAGTTTGTACATGACCAAATCGCTGGTAAATCGACTCTACCTGAAGCAGGCTTTGTATTCATTCAAGATGAGTGAAGACAAAGTGTTGGCTGAGCAGTTGGATATGTTCAACAAGCTGATTCTTGATCTGGAAAATATTGATGTGAAGATCGATGATGAAGATCAAGCGCTGTTGCTGTTGTGCGCTTTACCCAGAACGCATGCTCACTTCAAAGAAACTCTCTTGTATGGAAGGGAGTCCCTGACCTTTGAAGAAGTTCAATCAGCCTTATACTCGAAGGACTTGAACGAACGAAAGGAGCATAAACCTTCGACTGTTGGTGAAGGTTTGGCCGTCAAGGGAAAATTCTTGCGAAAGGATGGTAAGTTCGACAAGAAGAAAGGTAAAAGTCAGCAGAAGTCTTACAGTGGCGAGGCATCTGGTATTCGATGCTATCATTGTAAGAAGGAGGGTCACACAAGAAAGGTGTGCCCTGAACGCCTGAAGGATCATGGAGGTAAGGATAATGGCAACGTAGCCATTGCACAAGATGATTTCGACTCATCTGATGTTCTTGTGGTTTCAAGCAGCGACTCAACGAAGGAGTGGATTATGGATTCAGGTTGCACTTGGCACATGACTCCAAACAAAGACGTGTTCGAGGAACTATGTGAGCAAGATGGTGGATCTGTATTGCTGGGAAACAACAAAGCTTGCAAGATTGCTGGTGTTGGATCTGTGAGATTCAAGCTCCATGATGAGTCAATAAGGTTATTGACTGAAGTTAGGTATGTACCTGACTTGAAGAGGAATTTGATTTCTCTTGGTGAATTCGACAAGAAAGGATATGTTTTCCAAGGAGAGAAAAGTATCCTTAGAGTCATGAAGGGATCGAAGGAAGTCTTGAGAGGCGTGAAGAAACAAGGCTTGTATGCCCTTGAGGCTGAAGTTGTAAGTGGTTCGACAAATGTTGCATCCACGAAACCTTTGTCGAAGACAGAAATTTGGCACATGAGATTGGGCCATGTCAGTGAAAGGGGTCTGGTCGAACTAGGGAAACAAAATCTGCTTGGTGGAGACAAAGTCGAAAAGCTGAAGTTTTGTGAACCCTGTGTACTTGGAAAATCTTGTAGAGTGAAGTTCAACAAAGGTAAACAAAGAACACATGGATCCCTTGATTACATCCATGCTGATCTTTGGGGGCCTGCAAGGTGTCCATCACATTCAGGAGCGAGGTACTTTCTATCCATAGTTGATGATTATTCCAGAAAGTTATGGGTATTCATCCAGAAGACTAAGGATGAAACTTTTGAGAATTTCAAAAGTTGGAAGACTCTGGTCGAAAATCAAACTGGCAGGAAGGTTAAGAGGTTGAGAACCGACAATGGCCTTGAATTTTGCAATGAGGCGTTTGACAGTTTTTGTGCTGCCTCTAGTATTGCAAGGCACAGAACTACTGCAGGTACTCCACAACAAAACGGTTTGGCTGAAAGGTTTAATCGAACTATTTTGGAAAGAGTTAGATGCATGTTGACCAGTGCTGGGTTAAAGAAGGTGTTTTGGGCTGAGGCTGTTTCGACAGCGGCATATCTGATAAATAGATGTCCTTCGACTGCGTTAGATATGAAGACACCTGAAGAAGTTTGGTCGGGACATCCACCAGATCTCGACAAACTGAGAGTATTTGGCTGCGTAGCCTATGCTCACATTAGGCAAGACAAGGTCGAACCTAGAGCTCTAAAATGCATGTTCATGGGATACCCTGAAGGAGTCAAAGCTTATAGGCTATGGTGCCTAGAGCCAGGTCACAGGAGGTGTATCACCAGTCGAGATGTAGTTTTCAATGAAGCTGAAATGGCTTTCGAGAAAACTGATGATGTTGATCGAAGTGCAGAAATTTCTGACGAAGAGCTGGAACAGGGAGAGATTCCTATTGAGGTGGAGCATGTTGATGCTGAATTGCGTATCCCAGATGAAGTCGAAGAAGAAGAAGATACTGAGGAAGTTGAGGAAACTGTTGATGACTACTTGTTGGCAAGAGATAGGCAGAGAAGAGTTATCAAGCCACCTCAGAGACTTGGATATGCAGATCTTATAGCTTATGCCTTAATCTCTGCAAGTGAGGTTCTAGATGAAGAACCTAGAGACTATAAGGAAGTTCTAAGGAGTCGAAATAAGACTGAATGGCTGAAGGCCATGGATGATGAGATGAAATCTCTTCATGATAATAACACTTGGGAACTGATCGAGAAACCTGTTGGAGCAAGGTTAGTCAGCTGTAAATGGATTTTCAAAGTTAAGGAAGGAATCGAAGGAGTGGCGTCGAAAAGATACAAGGCAAGGTTGGTCGCCAGGGGTTTCACTCAGAAAGAAGGTGTCGACTTCAATGATGTGTTTTCTCCTGTTGTGAAGCACAGATCCATTCGAATGTTGCTTGCCATGGTGGCACAGTTCGACCTTGAACTGGAACAAATGGATGTAAAGACTGCGTTCTTGTATGGTGATCTAGATGAAACAATCCTGATGAGGCAACCTGAAGGGTATGTCGAAAAGGGGAAGGAAGATTATGTGTGCAAACTACAGAGATCTTTATATGGACTGAAACAATCTCCTCGACAGTGGAATAGGAGGTTCGACAAGTTCATGGCACGGATAAGTTTCATCAGAAGTCAGTTCGACCACTGTGTTTACTTCAGATTTCGACCTGGTAATTCATTTGTTATTTTGTTGCTTTATGTGGATGATATTCTCATAGCAAGCAACAATGTCGAAGATGTAATGAGGGTGAAGGCTGAACTCAATAAGGAGTTCGACATGAAGGATCTGGGAGCTGCATCCAGGATTCTTGGGATTGACATTCGAAGAGATAGAAAGCAGTCGAAATTATGCTTATCTCAAGAGGCATACCTACGGAAGATTCTCTACAAGTTTGGTATGTCGAATTCAAAGCCTGTTGTGACTCCGACAAACCCTCAATTCAAGCTGAGTATAGATCAGTGTCCCAGTACTGATGACGAAAGAGCTTATATGAATAGCATTCCATATGCTAATATAGTAGGTTCTTTGATGTATGCTATGGTTTGTACTAGACCTGACATAGCATATGCAGTAAGTCTTGTAAGCAGGTACATGTCGAATCCTGGAAAGGCTCACTGGCAAGCATTGAAGTGGATTCTAAGGTACATAAATGGGTCTCTGAACAGAGTTCCGATTTATGGTGGAGCCTTGGGTGAAGATAGTAAAGCAGTGATCGAAGGATATGTCGACTCTGATTATGCTGGTTGTATGGATTCCAGAAAATCTATTTCTGGATATGTTTTCACTATGTTTGGCACGGCAATTAGTTGGAAAGCAACACTTCAGAAGGTTGTAGCATTGTCAACTACTGAAGCAGAGTATATTGCCCTCACTGAAGCTGTGAAAGAAGCATTGTGGCTTGAAGGTTTTGCTAAGGAGCTGAAACTTCAAGGTCGAATTATCACTGTTAAATGTGATAGTCAAAGTGCAATACATCTGTCGAAGAATTCAGCCTATCATGAGCGAACGAAGCACATTGATGTGAGGCTGCATTTCGTCAGAGGAGTAATCGAGCGTGGAGAAGTCCAAGTGCTGAAGGTTTCGACAGATCACAATGCTGCTGATATGATCACCAAGACATTGCCAAGTTGCAAGTTTTTCCACTGTATGCAGTTAGTAAAGCTGCATGAAGAAAGCTAGCTGGTTCTTTGATATTAGAGTTTGTTCCAAGGTGGAGATTTGTGAGATATTGGATCGAACTCTAGTGTAGTGCATGTTGTAGTCGAAGTTTGTTCTAACATGCATTAGTCGATATTGCTAGGTTTGTTAGCAAATCGAATTGGGCCTGTTTGTTATGTCCAATTGTTTAAGTTAGCTTGTACCCTAAGTTAGCTTGTAATGGGTAATTGTGAAAAAGCCCATTAGTTAGTATGTTAGGTTTATTATAAATAGCATACTAGTCTCTCATCTCTAACATGACGGAAAACCCTGTGACGGCTAATCCTAATTAGGGAGAGAGGGTTATTTGTTATTCTTGTAACGCTTGTAATCTTGTTTTAAGAGAAAGTAAAGAATAGCAGTTATAACCAATCCTTGTTGTTCTTCTTGTTTTTCCCATTCCTTTTTCCGTTATACTTTGTTCTTGACATCGTTTTTCACAACAACAACCATATGTTGGAGCCAAAGTTTGAAGGTCACCTTCTTATGGGTAGATTAACTAAGAAAGACAAGAAGGTTGTTGTAGACCTGACAAAGAGTTTGGTGCAACCTAAGAATATTCTGATGAATTTGAAGAGTAAAGAAAAGCCAATTTAACGAATATAAAGCAAGTGTACAATATACATGAAAGATACATAAATCTAATTAGAGCTGAAAAGTCAGAGATGCAACATCTATTCACATACAAATATGTTAATTTCACTATACCCAAATGTGAGTCTTCTACGGTTCCAGATATATGTTGGGATCATTCTGAATCTAATAAGTTGCTTAACACTACTCCAACTGTTTTTATCATGGACTATACCTATAAAAACACCGTGTATGAAATTCCATTGTTGTGATAGTTAGGTTAACCTCAGCATAAAAGACATATTTTGTTACTTTCGCTTTTCTGATGTCTCAAAAAGAGGAAAACTTCATTTGGGTTGTACAAATGTTGTTTGATCTTTTGAACGTAAAAGACAATATTCCAAAGATGATTGTTAGAGCTGGCTTGAACTTTATTTTTGACGATTTAAAACGCTCCAAGGTAACTAGCATTTATAAGAAAAAAAAAGTGGTTTTGTGATCAAGACATAAATCTTTTATTAAAAAACAGTTATCGCCTAGAAAGACAGTTCTTTAAAATGCATAATTCTTTGTCATTTTTAACAATCTCTTGTATATCCTCTCAGAAAAGAACACTCACAAGTTTGTAATTAATTGATGATTATAGTAGAAAAATCTCAAGGGGTAGAAAAGTTATAAATAACTTATAATTTGGTCTCCAAAGAAGAAACTTTCAATCCGGTGACGAGCTAGTATGAATTTATGAACAAGTAATTTCTATGTAGGTCTTACATAAATATCATATCATAGTCTATAAGAATAGACATTTGTAAAAGTTTGAGAGTATTTTTTATATATATAAAAAAAAATCATGCTAACTAGTTTACATGTGACACTAATTATTTTTTTTTTCGTTGCTGAAGAAAATTAAAAAAAAAAACAACTTTTGTATTAGAAATGACATTTTTCACACATTTAAAAGTTGGGCTGCAGAAGTTCTAATATATTTGTACTATGTTTGTTTTTTTAAATAGTGTCCTGCAACCTTAGTTAACATTTTCTTAAAAAAAAAATAGAGAATATATTAATCCATGCTTATGTGCAAATTCGCATAAACTAAAAAGTTAAAAATAGTAAATTCATCTTAAAACTTATACATTTTATATTAAATATTTTTTTGTAATAAATAATTATTTTTTCAATAAAAAATTGTCATTTTTAGTTGTCTTAATCTATGCAATGTTGCATGGGATTGACAAAGCCTTTTAAGAATAATATTTATATTTTTCTCCCAAAAAATTTGATGAGACGGGAGATAATTAATTTGTGCGATGCTTTCTTTCTTATCTGTCTCTTTCTTCCTATCCTATGCCTACCATGTAGGGAGCCATCAGAGTGCTCTCTCAACATGATGCCCCCACTGCCCACTGTCACTGCCACATAGTGGAACTGGAACCTTTGTATTTATTTAATATCAACATCTAAGTACTGTTTTGGCTATACGTAACAACATAGTACACTGCTCAACCAATCAGACGTCGACAAGGTTGTAGCTTTGACTAAACTTCTTCAGTTAGCTTTCCCAAACCAGATACCAAAAACCACTTAGATGTATAGTTCTTCACCTGTCTACCACTCCCTCCCATACTAATTTTACGTCTTTTTGGTATCAAATGTAAACAATTTTTCATTTTTTAGATTCATTTAATGAATTATGTATGTGATTCATATTATAGCGAAAATGAATGAGTATCATCCATCATAATTTTTTTGTTGCAATTTCTTAGATAAAACAATACTTACATTATATTTATCTACGTAGAATTAATTTGTTTTTGTTTCATTATAATATAGAGAAGAGATTAATTTGTTTACAAAATTGATTTTTAATTATTTTAGCGACAGTTTACTTTCTAAAGATGTTTTTTTTATTTTAGGTGGACTTAAATGGCCTTACCTTTAAGAGAGGAAACTAATTAATTATGTCAGGTGTTAAAATAGTACTGTAGGCACATTAAAGAGAGAACTATAAGAGATTATTTATCTTTCCTTCAAAAAAAAGATTATTTATCCTATATACTACCAAACATTTCAAAGGGATTTTAATTACTAGTGTCTACAAGATCTTTTTTTTTAGGGGAAGAGTGTCTACAAGATCTAGCAAGTCAATAAAAAAAGTCTAACAATTCATTCTCATATTAAAACTCCGATATTAAAGTTAATGAGCGTAAGCTCAATTTTGGAAAATTTTAATTCGAGTTGAAAATGAAGATTAACTAAAGCTCAAATTTCCAATTTCTTTTAAACAACAGTGATATGTTTTTGGAAAGATCGGTGGTCAGGAGATGTGTCTTTAGAAACCTGTTTGAATTGAATGAGAATAAGTGGTTGACAATGCAATGGCATATAAGTTCTCTTTGGGATAGGGTGAGGGCGGAGAGGCATGGAAGTGGCGTCGTAGGTTGTTGACGTGGGAGGAGGATCTGATAGAGGAGTGTAGAATTTTACTTCAAAATGTGTTTATCCAGGTGGAGATTGAGGATCATTGGCATTGGAATTTGGATCCGACATTTGGGTGCTCGGCGCGTGGATCATATCAGCTACTAACTAGTCTGGAACCTCATCCTGTTACAGTGTGTTGTACCCTAATTTTGTCCCAAGCCAAAAAAACAATTTTCAAATTTTCAAAAAAAAAAGGAGCTAAGTCAAAGTCAACAAAAGTCAACCAAAAAAGTCAACATTTCAAAAATGGTGTCTTCGCAGTGCGAAGTCTGCGATTTTTTTGCAGATTTTTGATTTCTTTGATTTAATTCCATTTTTTGTTACCTATCATTTTTATTATTGTTATTATCATCATGTGTGGCTGTTTGGGCTCAGCAAAGCAAGAATTAGAGCATGTGCCATTAAAGCCTAGGTAAGAAGCTTTTTCTTCCAACCTAGCATGTGCCAAGCAAGTTGGCTTGCCCTTGGGCAGCTCTTGTCCCTCTCAGTGGACCTGCTACTGACCCTAAGGTTGCCAGCCACCAGCTTGTGTGCTTTTCTTCCTGCTTTCTCCCCCAAAACCAGTCAAACCCAGCTGGTTTTCACTTGAGTTTAGGCTAGTTGTGCTGCCCTGTTTTCAGCAGCTTTTCATCCTCCTCACACCAGCCCACATGTTGCCTTTTGTTTCCCCCAACCTCTGCACATCACAGTGCACGTTTTTATTGCTTAACCCTCAAGATTGCAAGGACCAATCCCAAGGGACAGCCAATTGCAAAGCAGCCCTGTTTTCAGATTTTTCATCATCATTGCATTCAAGAATCAGCTGCATTTGTGGCTGAAATCAGTCAAGGTCTTGACCCTTGGCACAAGGCAAGGTCACCTCTATCCTTTAGCATTAAATGCAAAGCAAATTAGCCTGATTCTAGCCCCAAAAATAGCCTAGCTCTAGAAATCCTTAATCATGACATTTTGATCTCATTTTGGCCTATAAAAAGCAAGGCATTGCTGCTGGATTAGAGAGAGTTCTAGAGAGCATTTTTGAGAGAAAACACACAACATTATTACAGCAATTTTGAGAGCAAAAACCAGCCCAAACACATATCAATTACAAGATCATTGTCCTTGTTCATCAACATTCCAAACTTTGCAAGAACTTCAACCATTCAAGTTCTTTTCATTCCCTTGCAGCAGGAGCTTTGCTAGGATCTCTGTAAGTGTTCTAAGTCTTTATCTTTCATTTAGAGTTGTGTTTGCATCTTTAATTTTGTTCAAATCTATTTTGTTCTAAAAAACCCCTTTTGAATTTCAAAAGATATCCCAAGGTTTGCAAAACATTTAAACTGGTTTGTCCAGCTCTTTTTATTGCCAAATCACAAAGCTTTTCACTTCCCTAAAGGTTCTGAGATTGTTCAGAAGTTGTTTCTGAACAACAGTTCAGAAACAGCTTCTGAACTCAAAATTTCGCATTGTTCTCAGTGCGAAGTCATGGTCGCAGTGCGACCATGACAGAACTCAGAATCTGAGTTTAAGCTCCCAAACAGCCAATTTTTGAGGTTCTAGCGCAAGAACTCAGAACCTAAGAGGTTTGAAATTCATTTTATTCAAAACCATATCAAAATTTTGCATGATATTGAAAGATTCACAAGTTCGTGCGACACTTTTTGGAATAACTTGCAAAACAAGTTATGTTCATCAAACTTTCAAAACTAAAACTTGAGCAATAAGCTAAGTTCATTATTTTCAAAAACAAACTTGAACAATAACCTTGTTCATGATTTTCAACCAAACGTGAACTCAAGCCAAACTTGCTCATTTTTTCAAAACCTTTTTAAATTTAAGCCGAACTTGTGCAAATTTGTCAAAGCCTTTTCATTTTGAGTTTCAAACCAAGTGTTTTGATAAACTTTGGGATTTCTTAAGATTCAAACAAAATTTGAATGAAAAAGGGATGGTTTGACGTATGGCTCTCCATTTCCCCGGTTGTACGAACGCGTGACGTATGGCTCGTCGTTCGGACAATCGTCATTCTATTTTCAAAAACATAAAACAAACCCAACACACTAATTTTGGCCCCCGTGGTCAATCCGAACCTTTCTTGGTTCATTCGAGACCAATTGAAACCTTTCTTGACTTCGTTAAGTCATTTCAATTCAATGTTCGATCCCGTTGGATCCATTGAACTTCTTTTCGGTCCGCCGTGACCATTTTTAATCAATGCTCGATCCGTTTGGATCCATTGAAACCTTTTCGGTCCGCCGCGACCATTCGAGTCAATGCTAGATCCGGTTGGATCCTCTTTGAACTCTTTCTTGACTCCGTTGAGTCAATCGAAACCTTTTCGGTCCGCCGTGACCATTTGAGTCAATGCTAGATCCGGTTGGATCCTCATTGAACCTTTTTTCGACTCGGTTGAGTCATTTTAATCCTTTTGGTCCCATAGCGACCAATTCGAACCCTTTCACCCAACGGACATGTTTTTATCAATTCTAAGCGCGATTTCAAACAAACGCTTAAGCCTCCCATGCGCGAGCATACAAGCTATACGCATAAGCCTCCCATGCGCGAGCATACAAGCTACGTTTGATCATAAAATTCGGTTAAAACATCGTTCATTTAAAAATAACCAACATATATACGTTTTTCTACCAAAGAACTACGTACGCTTTGAATTCTCCGACTACCGGGAGATACGTAGGAGCAAGATCGTCATCTTGTCAAGCACAATAATAATAAACAAACTTTTTCCCCTTTCTTTATAGTTTCTTTTCCCTTTTTTACATATTCAAGCATGCACGCAAAACATTTAAAAACATTTTAAGCTTTAGCTAAATAGGAGGTTCCCGTTGAGTACAACGGACGTGAGGGGTGCTAATACCTTCCCCTTGCGTAATCGACTCCCGAACCCGACAATGGTTGCGATGACCAGTCCTTTTCCTCATCGTCAAGGGTTTTATTATCGTTTCCCTTCAAATAAAAAACTTAAGGGTTTATCAACGTTCCCTTTAAACAAAAACTTTGGTGGCGACTTCACAAGGCCTTCCGAGCATTCGTACACGTCTCAGAGGATTGCGCGTTTTTAACGAGGGCGCACAGCTGGCGACTCCACTGGGGAGTGTTTGCTTTCCCTCTAGCGAGTCAAGCCTATCCTATTTAGCTTTAAGCTAAATGTTTTTATCTTTTTGCTTGCATGCTCTTATTTCATTTGTCTTTATCCTCATCTTGCTTTATGTTTATAAATGCTTTATATTGCTTTATATTCATATTATATATATATCAATTGCGGGGATGTTTCTTGAGCGATGTTACTCCACATTGTTCGGGTTAATGCCGGACGTGTGAGGCTCTCTACCCGAGCTTGAGAAAAAATTAAGTTAGGATGGGGTTGTGAGCGGAAGCCCGCGTTGACGTATGTCCGTGAGGTAGGATGCCCAGCCCCGCCTAGAGGAGATTTTCACTTGGAATGAATTGAAGTCTTGCGAAGTTCGCAAACGACGACCTTACTTGCATGTGGGATCCGTGAATCTAGGGACCTTTTTTTTAGAAAATCTCATCTCTAGAGCCTACATGTGAGGATGGGGGGAAGTTCTGAACCTTCATATACCATACATATGCATACCATACATTTGCATTCATAAAAATGATTTTTGCATATGCATTTTCAAAAAAGAAGGGGCATATTTTGTCATATACATGCATTAACATCATGCATAACATGCATACATTTGTTTCGAGTCCAAAACTTGTTTCCCTTCTTATCATGAGGATTTCTTACAATCCGAATTGAGTGATCGGTGTTCGCATTTCGTTCGCAACACTACGTGTCAACCCTTCAAGGAAAGTGGCTCGTCAGCCCAAAAATACCCACACATATAACACTTGACCCCCCGGTTGTACTTGGGGCATGCCTCTTAACTTTGATGAGGAATTCATCCATATTCCTACTATTCATCAAAAGATTCCGGTACCTCAACCCGAGGTTACCTTCCCCAGGCTACTGCGGCCTTTTTCCCAATTAACAAAAGCCCAATCATCATTGGCACTCACCCACATTTCCATCCAAAGCCCGACCTTGCTCGGCATTCAATCAAACAAAGCTCAATTCTCATTGGCACCACATGTACTTAGTACAAAAGTTATATCATACAGTTTGTGTTTTTAATATGTTTATTCTGTGAACCATTTAGAACCAGCCAAAATGTGAGGAATCCTCAAAATCATCATTATACATATGCAGGAGACCGACATTTTTTGTTTAACTCGATTTTGTTATGTTAAATCTGAACGTGGTTTTAGATTGTATGAAAGCATTGATAAGATCAAGGCATTTTTTGAATATGAGTAAAAACACTTGACCACAAATAGCCCACGCCGTGAGCAGTGAGTATTTGTTAAACCCCTTTGAGCCTAATGAATCAGAATCATTAACTATGAACTGCCAACTTTCATAAGCTCAATTGCTTAATGAAATGGCCGGAGTTTGTAAAAAATTCAGTTCATAGTTAAACCATTTTTGAATTCTGATATTTTCCTTTCATTTTGAACCCTTAAACCATCATCATTATTGTCCCTTGCCAAAAGAAAAAGGAACATTCAATTAGGGTATCATCTTGAATTAAGTTGAAAAAAGAAAGGGAGGTTGTGAAAGTCAAGAAATGGTGAATTTCTTAATTGATCTTGACAACGAAGAGAAAAAAGAAAGAAAGAAAAAAGGGAAAGAAAAACAAATCAAGAAATCTCAAAAAGAAAAAGAAAAATCAATAAATCAAAGAGTTGTCAAGATCAGAGGAAAATGATTGTAAATCACCGAAAGTTGTGATTTCGATAAAAAGGAGGGGTGTAAATTAGAAAGAATGTTCCTTTGCTTGGCCGTTTGAATTCAATTTCCCCACATATGACATTTCTTTTGTAACCAAGCCAAATTACAACCCTCAAAAGACCTTGTGATCAATGCTTTTGTGCTTTTAGAAAACGATGTTTAGATGGACACATAACTTGATCGGAATGTTAACAAACTTGCCGGATGAGTGTTCAATACCCCCCACAATTAATATTCAATTTGTTCATTTACTTAACAAAAATGTGTGTTAGGTTGGTTCATTGATAAACATGTTTTAACTTGAGCTGTATGATATAAATTTTGTGTTTAGTGCAATCTTGGAACATCAAAATTACCAATCACAAAAAGCCCGACATCGCTCGGCAACCAAAACAAAAAAAAAGCCCGACCTCGCTCGGCAACCAATAACAAAAAGCCCAACCTCGCTCGGCAACCAATAAAAAAGCCCGACCTCGCTCGGCAACCAAAATCAAAAGCCCGACCTCGCTCGGCAACCAAAATCAAAAAGCCCGACCTCGCTCGGCAACCAATCACCAAAGCCCGACCTTGCTCGGAAGGCAATCACCAAAGCCCGACCTTGCTCGGAAGACAATCAAAAAGCCCGACCTCGCTCGGCAACCAATCAAAAAGCCCGACCTCGCTCGGCAACCAATCAAAAAGCCCGACCTCGCTCGACAACCAAAACCAAAGCCCGACCTTGCTCGGAAGGCAATCACCAAAGCCCGACCTTGCTCGGAAGACAATCAAAAAGCCCGACCTCGCTCGGCAACCAATCAAAAAGCCCAACCTCGCTCGGCAACCAAAACCAAAGCCCGACCTTGCTCGGAAGACAATCACAGAAGCCCGACCTCGCTCGGCAACCAATCACAAAAAGCCCGACCTCGCTCGGCAACCAATCAAAAAGCCCGACCTCGCTCGGCAACCAATCAAAAAGCCCAACCATGCTTGGCACCAAATTAATCAAAAATCCCGACCTCGCTCGGCAACCAAAAACAAAGCCCGACCTCGCTCGGCATCCAATCAAAAAGCCCGACCTCGCTCGACAACCAATATCAAAAAGCCCGACCTCGCTCGGCAACCAAAAACAAAAGCCCGACCTCACTCGGCGTCCAACCAAGAGCCCAATATTCATTGGCAAACCAAAGCCCAATATCCATTGGCACCCAAACCAAAAGCCCAATATCCATTGGCACCCAAACCAAAAGCCCAATAATCATTGGCGAAACCAAAAGCCCAATAATCATTGGCAAAACTAAAAGCCCAATATTCATTGGCAAACCAAAGTCCAATATTCATTGGCAAACCCACAAAGTCCAATAATCATTGGCAAAACCAAAGTCCAATAATCATTGGCAAACCCAAAGTCCAATAATCATTGGCAAACCAAAAGCCCAATAATCATTGGCATTTCCCCAGTGGAGTCTCACCCAAAGCCCAATCATCATTGGCACACACAAACACAAATTCCAAATAAAGCCCAATCATCATTGGCACAATCACAACCAAGCCCGACCTTGCTCGGCGTCCAATCATAATCCCCAACATTCAACATGTCATCCCACATGTCAGCATATGCATATCATATCAAACTCATTCATGCATGCATTATACCAACTCATTCATATCATGCATCATATCAAACTCATTCATGCATACATTATCCAAATCACTCATATACATGCATCTCATATTCATATCATGCATCATATCAAATTCATTCATGCATGCATTATCCAAATCATTCATATACATGCATCTCATATTCATGTCATGCATTCTCAATGATTATTCTCCAGTGAGTATCACATATTCACCAACATCTATCAATCATCTCTAGTGTTCCCCAGTGAACCCGTTTAGAACTTCCCCAGTAAGTTCTAGAGAAAAATCCCCAGAGGATTTCTTCCCAAATTATCATATCCCCAAGAGGACCCGCTCACGGCCATTAAGATGCCCCAGCTGAGCTTTCCCAGCAAAAATTCCTGATTGAGTCTACCTCATATCATACCATATTGCATAAACATACTGCATAAGATAACATGGAGCATATCATGCATCAACAATCATGTTCTCTTTTTTCAACAATCTAAGTACTAGCCCCGCCTAGAGACGATTAAATCTTCACTTAGGTATCTACCTCTAGTGTTAGCGGCTAGATAAGATTACCTTTCCTTAGTGTTTCGACCTTCAGTGTTAGCGGCTGAATAAGATCACTTCATTTAGGTATCTACCTCTAGTGTTAGCGACTAGATAAGATTACCTTTCCTTAGTGTTTCGACCTTCAGTGCAAACGGCTGAATAAGATCACTTCATCTTTAGGTATCTACCTCTAGTGTTAGCGGCTAGATAAGATCACCTTTTCCCCAGTGTGTTGACCTTCAGTGCAAGCAGCTGAATAAGATCACTTCCTTTAGGAATCCACCTCTAGTGTCAGCGGCTAGATAAGTTCACCTTTTCACAGCGTTTCGACCTTCAGTGTAAGCGGCTGAATAAGGTCACTTCATCTTTAGGAATCTACCTTTAGTGTCAGCAGCTAGATAAGATCACTTTTCCACAGTGTTTCGACCTTCAGTATTAGCGGCTGAATAAGATCACTCCATCCCTAGGTATCCACCTCTAGTGTTAGCGGCTAGATAAGATCACCTTTACACAGTGTTTCGACCTACAGTGCAAGCGGCTGAATAAGATCACTTCATCCTTAGGTATCTACCTCTAGTGTTAGCGGCTAGATAAGATTACCTTTCCTTAGTGTTACGACCTTCAGTGCAAGCGGCTGAATAAGATCACTTCATCTTTAGGAATCTACCTCTAGTGTTAGCGGCTCGATAAGATTACCTTTCCTTAGTGTTTCGACCTTCAGTGCAAATGGCTGAATAAGATCACTTCATCTTTAGGTATCTACCTCTAGTGTTAGCGGCTAGATAAGATTACCTTTCCTTAGTGTTTCGACCTTCAGTGCAAGCGGCTGAATAAGATCACTTCATTTAGGTATCCACCTCTAGTGTCAGCGGCTAGATAAGATCACCTTTTTCCCCAGTGTGTTGACCTTCAGTGCAAGCGGCTGAATAAGATCACTTCCTTTAGGTATCCACCTCTAGTGTCAGCGGCTAGATAAGATCACCTTTTCACAGTGTTTCGACCTTCAGTGTAAGTGACTGAATAAGATCACTTCATCTTTAGGAATCTACCTCTAGTGTCAGCGGCTAGATAAGATCACCTTTCCATAGTGTTTCGACCTTCAGTATTAGCGGCTGAATAAGATCACTCCATCCCTAGGTATCCACCTCTAGTGTTAGCAACTAGATAAGATCACCTTTCCACACTGTTTCGACCTTCAGTGCAAGCGGCTGAATAAGATCACTTCATCCTTAGGTATCTACCTCTAGTGTTAGCGGCTAGATAAGATTACCTTTCCTTAGTCTTTCGACCTTCAGTGCAAGCGGCTGAATAAGATCACTTCATCTTTAGGAATCTACCTCTAGTGTTAGCGGCTAGATAAGATTACCTTTCCTTAGTGTTTCGACCTTCAATGCAAACGGCTGAATAAGATCACTTCATCTTTAGGTATCTACCTCTAGTGTTAGCGACTAGATAAGATTACCTTTCCTTAGTGTTTCGACCTTCAGTGCAAGCGGCTGAATAAGATCACTTCATTTAGGTATCCACCTCTAGTGTCAGCGGCTAGATAAGATCACCTTTTCCCCAGTGTGTTGACCTTCAGTACAAGGGGCTGAATAAGATCACTTCATTTAGGTATCCACCTCTAGTGTTAGCGGCTAGATAAGATCACCTTTCCACAGCGTGTCGACCTTCAGTGCGAGCGGCTGAATAAGATCACTTCACCCTTATATATCCACCTCTAGTGTTAGCGGCTAGATAAGATTACCTTTATCCCCAGTGGATCTACCTCCAGTGTTAGCGGCTGGATACGATCAACCCTTTCAGATCTAAGCACCTATTCGGGTGACGATCTATCTTTTATTCCCCAGGTGAGTCTAAGCACCTGTTCAGGCGATGACTTGTCTATTTCCATCCTTAGTTTATGTATCAGTAGCCAAACCAGGTGACCCTGCATTTACTTTTATGCATTGCATTTGCATTATTTACTACCATCTTTTCGTACCGCGAAGGACAAAATTCGGGTCCTTCTTTTACATAATTGCTCTTCACAAAGAGTTCATGAGATGCCCTTGGCACTCACACACTCTAAGCAAAGACACAATTAAGTAGGGGCAGCTGTTGTACCCTAATTTTGTCCCAAGCCAAAAAAACAATTTTCAAATTTTCAAAAAAAAAGGAGCTAAGTCAAAGTCAACAAAAGTCAACAAAAAAGTCAACATTTCAAAAATGGTGCCTTCGCAGTGCGAAGTAGACTTCGCAGTGCGAAGTCTGCGATTTTTTTGCAGATTTTTGATTTCTTTGATTTAATTCCATTTTTTGTTACCTATCATTTTATTATTGTTATTATCATCATGTGTGGCTGTTTGGGCTCAGCAAAGCAAGAATTAGAGCATGTGCCATTAAAGCCTAGGTAAGAAGCTTTTTCTTCCAACCTAGCATGTGCCAAGCAAGTTGGCTTGCCCTTGGGCAGCTCTTGTACCTCCCAGTGGACCTGCTACTGACCCTAAGGTTGCCAGCCACCAGCTTGTGTGCTTTTCTTCCTGCTTTCTCCCCCAAAACCAGTCAAACCCAGCTGGTTTTCACTTGAGTTTAGGCTAGTTGTGCTACCCTGTTTTCAGCAGCTTTTCATCCTCCTCACACCAGCCCACATGTTGCCTTTTGTTTCCCCCAACCTCTGCACATCACAGTGCACGTTTTTATTGCTTAACCCTCAAGATTGCAAGGACCAATCCTAAGGGACAGCCAATTGCAAAGCAGCCCTGTTTTCAGATTTTTCATCATCATTGCATTCAAGAATCAGCTGCATTTGTGGCTGAAATCAGTCAAGGTCTTGACCCTTGGCACAAGGCAAGGTCACCTCTATCCTTTAGCATTAAATGCAAAGCAAATTAGCCTGATTCTAGCCCCAAAAACAGCCTAGCTCTAGAGATCCTTAATCATGACATTTTGATCTCATTTTGGCCTATAAAAAGCAAGGCATTGCTGCTGGATTAGAGAGAGTTCTAGAGAGCATTTTTGAGAGAAAACACACAGCATTATTACAGCAATTTTGAGAGCAAAAACCAGCCCAAATACATATCAATTACATGATCATTGTCCTTGTTCATCAACATTCCAAACTTTGCAAGAACTTCAACCATTCAAGTTCTTTTCATTCCCTTGCAGCAGGAGCTTTGCTAGGATCTCTGTAAGTGTTCTAAGTCTTTATCTTTCATTTAGAGTTGTGTTTGCATCTTTAATTTTGTTCAAATCTATTTTGTTCTAAAAAACCCCTTTTGAATTTCAAAAGAAATCCCAAGGTTTGCAAAACATTTAAACTGGTTTGTCCAGCTCTTTTTATTGCCAAATCTCAAAGCTTTTCACTCCCCTAAAGGTTCTGAGATTGTTCAGAAGTTGTTTCTGAACAACAGTTCAGAAACAGCTTCTGAACTCAAAATTTCGCATTGTTCGCAGTGCGAAGTCATGGTCGCAGTGCGACCATGACAGAACTCAGAATCTGAGTTTAGGCTCCCAAACAGCCAATTTTTGAGGTTCTAGCCCAAGAACTCAGAACCTAAGAGGTTTGAAATTCATTTTATTCAAAACCATATCAAAATTTTGCATGATATTGAAAGATTCACAAGTTCGTGCGACACTTTTTGGAATAACTTGCAAAACAAGTTATGTTCATCAAACTTTCAAAACTAAAACTTGAGCAATAAGCTAAGTTCATTATTTTCAAAAACAAACTTGAACAATAACCTTGTTCATGATTTTCAACCAAACGTGAACTCAAGCCAAACTTGCTCATTTTTTCAAAACCTTTTTAAATTTGAGCCGAACTTGTGCAAATTTGTCAAAGCCTTTTCATTTTGAGTTTCAAACCAAGTGTTTTGATAAACTTTGGGATTTCTTAAGATTCAAACAAAACTTGAATGAAAAAGGGATGGTTTGACGTATGGCTCTCCATTTCCCCGGTTGTACGAACGCGTGACGTATGGCTCGTCGTTCGGACAATCGTCATTCTATTTTCAAAAACATAAAACAAACCCAACACACTAATTTTGGCCCCCGTGGTCAATCCGAACCTTTCTTGGTTCCTTCGAGACCAATTGAAACCTTTCTTGACTTCGTTAAGTCATTTCAATTCAATGTTCGATCCCGTTGGATCCATTGAACTTCTTTTCGGTCCGCCGTGACCATTTTTAATCAATGCTCGATCCGTTTGGATCCATTGAAACCTTTTCGGTCCGCCGCGACCATTCGAGTCAATGCTAGATCCGGTTGGATCCTCTTTGAACTCTTTCTTGACTCCGTTGAGTCAATCGAAACCTTTTCGGTCCGCCGTGACCATTTGAGTCAATGCTAGATCCGGTTGGATCCTCTTTGAACCTTTTTTCGACTCGGTTGAGTCATTTTAATCCTTTTGGTCCCATAGCGACCAATTCGAACCCTTTCACCCAACGGACATGTTTTTATCAATTCTAAGCGCGATTTCAAACAAACGCTTAAGCCTCCCATGCGCGAGCATACAAGCTATACGCATAAGCCTCCCATGCGCGAGCATACAAGCTACGTTTGATCGTAAGAATTCGGTTAAAACATCGTTCATTTAAAAATAACCAACTTATATACGTTTTTCTACCAAAGAACTACGTACGCTTTGAATTCTCCGACTACCGGGAGATACGTAGGAGCAAGATCGTCATCTTGTCAAGCACAATAATAATAAACAAACTTTTTCCCCTTTCTTTATATTTTCTTTTTCCCTTTTTACATATTCAAGCATGCACGCAAAACATTTAAAAACATTTTAAGCTTTAGCTAAATAGGAGGTTCCCGTTGAGTACAACGGACGTGAGGGGTGCTAATACCTTCCCCTTGCGTAATCGACTCCCAAACCCGACAATGGTTGCGATGACCAGTCCTTTTCCTCATCGTCACGGGTTTTATTATCGTTTCCCTTCAAATAAAAAACTTAAGGGTTTATCAACGTTTCGTTTAAACAAAAACTTTGGTGGCGACTTCACAAGGCCTTCCGAGCCTTCGTACACGTCTCGGAGGATTGCGCGTTTTTAACGAGGGCGCACACAGTGGTGTCAGAATTTACATGGCATAAAGATGTCCCCTTGAAGGTGTTTTTGTTTGCTTTGTGACTTTTTCCAAACAGGTTACCCACTAAGGATAATCTATGTAGGTGTGGCATAATACCTTCCGACTATCAGCTTTGTGTGAGTGGTTGTGGATCTCTTGAATCAACAAATCACTTATTTTTGACTTGTAATATTTTTAGTTCTTTTTGGCATCTTGTTCGCAATTGGCTTGGCTTTGATCAGTTGATCCTTATGGAATTGCGGATCATTTTGTTCAGTTTGGCAGCTTGGCATGTGTTTCAAAATCTCGGCGATCAATTATTCACTTACTCTCCATGCATGAGTTATTTGTAAAGAAAGGAATGCCAATATTTTTTATAATAAAGAAAGTTCCAATAATCACCTTATGGACAAAATTAAGTTGCTTTCTTACTGATGGTTGAAGGCCAAATTTTGCTCATATTTCTTTTAATTACGATAGTTGGTGGCTTAGTCATTTTGTTTGTTTGGGCATTGAGTAATTTTATTTCGTGGTCTTGTTCAGTTTGTTGCTTTTGCAAGACTTTAGCTTTCTATTATGGTACGCTTTGTGTTAGATAAAATACGTTCTCAGTGTTAATATATTTTATTTTGGCTTGTTAAAAAAACAATGATATTTGAACACCCTTTATTTTTTAATACTCATTTAAAATTCAATTTTCGTTATGTTGCTCTCTTTTAATTATAAATCATCATCATATATGTACCAACTTATTATTTCTTAACGTTTGTCTCTCCTAGGGTTCCTGTGCCAAGGCCAGCTGAATCCCTCCTTTGGGCCGCGCCACCGCCTGGGTCGGGTCTTTCCTTGTGAGTGCTTCTTGATCCATGTGGGTCTCATTGATTTCCTCCATGATTTTCTCTCCTTTCTTGGCTATTTGTACTTGACCTCTTGGTAATTGCCTTCACACACCAAAACCCTTTTCTGTTTCCCCCTTTCATGTGCACCAATCTGGTCTTCTTCTTATACCTCTTTTTCTTTAACTCTGTTTTAATCAACACCAAAGCCATGGATCCTCAGGCCTTGAATCTTGATGGTCTTACCCTTGATACTGAAGGTTTGACCTTGAATCTTTCTGATAACCCTGATATCTCCCAAATCCTTGACCATTGTCTGATCGGCCGTGTTCTGGCTGATCAACAAATCAAATTTGCCTATTTTAGTGAACGAATGGCCAAAGCTTGGAAGCCTGTTAAAAAAGTCACAATCCTGCAATCCACTGTTGACCGATTCCTGTTTCAATTCCATCATAAGATGGATGCTGCTAAGGTCCTTGATGATGGCCCTTGGTTGTACGACAATTTTCATATTGTCATCGAAAGAATGGGTTCAAGTTCACGGCCTGCCTTTTGACTTCATCCAACAAAGGGTGGGTCATGCAATCGATCACTTTATGGGAGAACTGCTGATGTACGATAGCCGTAATTCGGTCCACAGTTCCTATATGCGGCTAAAAATCAAAATCAATGTCAATCAACCTCTGAAAAAACAATGGCAGGTTCGTTCTAATAACGGAAATTACGTGACCATTCTGTTCCAATATGAAAAGCTGGGTGTTTTTTGCTTTCGTTGCGGCCTACTTGGCCATTCCGATAAGGTGTGTCCACAACTATTTGAATTAGATTCTGATGATGGTGTACGTGAATGGGGGGTGGGACTGCGACCCACCTTCTATCGTGTTGGAACTGCTGCAACCAACAGATGGATTCAGGACCCCATTCCTAGTGTCGCGCCGAGAACTAACGCCACTACTGGAGGTACTCAAACTGCAGCTGCTGCTACGCCTGCTGATAGCGCTCATACTCTTGTCAAGCTGGATGGTCGTATCAATGCTGTCCACCACGAGATCAGTGCAATTAAACATGGTATATTGGTGGCTCAGAATTCTGTGTTGATTGAAAACGGTAAGGCTACTGAGGCTATTCATATAAACCATGCCTTGCCTTCTACTTCTGTGTGCCATTCTGCTGCGGGGCCATCTCTTATCAAGCCCCTGGTTTTGGGTATGCCTGCGACACCACTTGCTATTACTGGTGCTGATCATGTTCCTACTACTGGTGAAGCTGACACAGAAGAGTTTCGGTCTGAGCTGAAGAAAAGAAAGCGTATGTTGGCTGATTGTCTCCTAAGCGTTGCGCCTCATGCAGATACTGAATTTTTGCCTGATGCAGATGGGGTCAATGGGGATTGTTCATTAGGTGAAAATGTTAGTGGGGGTACTGCTACTGTAATGAATATTAGTGAGAATCCTTTGTATGACAATTTTAATGTATCGGCAGGCTCTGATGATAAGACCTGCCGGGAGAAATGAGTCTGATAGCTTGGAATTGTCGGGGTTTAGGTAGCCCGAGTGCAATTCCTGATTTAAAATACCTAGTTCGGCGCTTCAATCCGGACCTCTCATTTCTTAGTGAGACGTTAGCCTACCGCAATAAAATTGAAGTTTTACGTTACTTGCTTGGTTTTGACTTTTGTTTTTCTATTGATCGTAGTGGAAGAGGGGGCGGCCTAGCTCTTTTTTGGCGGGGCTCGCTGAATTGTAACATTGCTAACTACTCCAATAATCACATTTCTGTTGATATTCTTGATACTATTCAGGGTCCTTGGAGACTCACATGATATTACGGGTACCCTGAGGGGGGATGTAGGAGGCTTGCTTGGGATTTTCTTCGACAGTTGTCTAATCAGGTTACAGGCCCCTGGTGCATCCTTGGTGATTTTAATGATATAATGGATGCTAGCGAAAAAAGAGGTAGAAGTCTTCGGCCTAACTGGTTAATTAATGGCTTTAGACAGGCGGTACTTGATGCCGGTCTGGTTGATGTACCAGTTGAGGGCTACCCCTTCACTTGGTTCAAAAGTTTGGGCTCACCCAGAGCAGTTGAAGAGAGGCTGGATAGATCCCTTGCTAATAATGACTGGTTCTCTCTGTTTCCTATGGCTACTTTAGAAAATCTTGCAGCACCGTCCTCTGATCACTATCCTATTCTCTTGAATAGAAGCCCGGTGCAGCGATCTCATTTTCATAACCGTAGGTTCCGCTATGAAAATGCGTGATATTCGGAGCCAGGCTTTAAGGAGATTGTGACTGAGTCTTGGCAGTCCCAGTATGCCAACACGGTACTGCCTAGATTAGCTTACTGTGCGGCTGATATGGTTCATTGGAATAGAGATCATTGCAACAAGATAAAGCTGGATATTGATGAGTGTCGTCGTAAAATTCAGAACATCTGTCTCAATAGCACAAGGTATAATCAAAGTGAAGTTGTGCATCTTAGAAAGAAGATGAATAGACTGTTATCGCAAGAGGATACCTATTGGCGTCAGCGTGCAAAAAAACATTGGTTCAGAGACGGTGACCGAAACACAAAATTCTTTCATGCTTTCGCCACCGCTAGAAAGAAAGCCAACCGAGTTCTATCTCTTGAAGAAAATTCAGGTAACCAGATTTCTGACAGTAATGGTATGTGTGACATTGCCAAAAATTATTTTGTTGATTTATTCTAAAAGAATACCACTAATGTCGCCCCTGTGGTTCAACGTATGCGGCAAACTCTGTCGGAAGAGGATAATAGGAGGCTTACGGCTAGTTTTACCAAGGATGAATTCCGCGAGGCAATGTTTTCTATGCATCCAGATAAATGCTCCGGGCCAGATGGGTATAATCCGGGATTTTCCAACAATTTTGGAACTTATGTAGTGATGAAATTTTTAAAGAGTGCTGCTATTGGTTGGACACATGTTCTTTCCCCTCAGACCTAAATATGACAAACATAGCTCTTATTCTGAAAGGTAATTCCCAGGTATCTATGAAGGACTGGCGGCCCATATCCCTCTGCAATGTGTTATACAAGCTGGTCTCTAAGGTTCTTGCTAATAGACTCAAAACAATCCTTCATAAGTGGATCTCTGACACTCAGTCGGCCTTCGTCCCATATAGGTCCATCCTGGACAATGCGATGGTCGCCATTGAAGTTATTCATTTCATGAAGACGAAAACTCGAGGTACGGATAAATTTGTTGCTCTTAAACTCGATATTAGTAAGGCTTATGATAGAATGGATTGGGATTATTTGGAGGAGGTCATGATAAAAATGGGTTTTGATCAGAGGTGGATTCAGTGGATGGTTATGTGCATAGAATCTGTTGATTACAGTGTTCTGGTGAATGGGGAACATGCTGGACCCGTTATTCCCGGGCGAGGACTCCGTCAAGGTGACCTGCTTTCTCCGTATCTCTTTATCATTTGTGCGGAAGGTCTTTCTTCTTTAATCAGAAATGCTGAGGAAAATGGGTCTATATCTGGCACTAGCATCTGTAGAGGGGCTCCTTCAGTTTCTCATCTTCTTTTCGCCGATGACTGTTTTCTTTTCTTCAAAGCGGACGAAAGCCAGGCGCAAACTATGAAAGGAATTCTTAACACATATGAGGCGGCGTCTGGTCAAGCTATTAGCCTTCCTAAGTCTGAATTTTTTTACAGTAGGAACGTGAATGAGGCTCTGAAAAATAGTATCACCGCTATTTTGGGGGTTCATGCTACTTTGGGTACCGGTGAGTATTTAGGTATGCCATCTATGATAGGGAGGGACAAGACAGCCATCTTTGCTTACATTAAGGACCGTGTGTGGAAGAGAATTCAATCTTGGAGTACCAAGTGCCTCTCAAAGGCCGGTCGAGAGATTATGATTAAATCCGTTCTCCAAGCCATCCCGTCTTATGTCATGAGTCTCTTTCAGTTACCAACTACTCTTATGACGACTATCGAAAAAATGATGAACTCGTTTTGGTGGGGACACGGTTGGAACTCTCACAGAGGTATTAACTGGTTGAGTTGGGAGAAGCTCTCCATGCATAAAGTTCATGGGGGGATGGGATTTAAGGACCTCTCGGCCTTTAATCTTGCGATGTTGGGGAAGCAAGGATGGAAATTTATTTCAGAACCTCTTTCATTGGTTTCTCATATCTTTCAGGCTCGTTACTTTCCAAGGACCTCTTTTCTTCATGCCAACATTGGGCATAATCCGAGCTATGTTTGGCGGAGTATTCTGCGTGCCCGTTTTATTATCTGAGGTGGCGCTAGGTGGAGCATTGGGACGGGTGCGACTATCCCTATTCTTGATGCACCTTGGCTGCCCAATGGTGAGACTATTGATGGTAATATTGCAGGAGGTCATTATGTACGTGATTTTAAAGTTCAAAATTTGATATCTGAGTTTGGTAAGTTTTGGAATGCGCCACTTGTTCGTCAAATCTTTAGTACTGATATTGCTGATGCACTTTTGCACACTCCTTTATATGAGCAAGTTCACCATGACCGTCTTGTTTGGAAGGCGGAAAGAAACGGGTGCTACTCGGTGCGGAGCGCCTCCCGGTTATGTGTGGAAGAGCTTATTGATGTTTCTCACCTTCGGAGGCCGGGTCATTGGAAGGATATTTGGCGTTTGAAGGTTCCTCCAAAAGTCAAAAATTTATTGTGGTGGATGTGTCGAGGTTGCTTACTGACAAGGGTTCGTTTGCAAGACAAAGGGGTTCCGTGTCCAACATCTTGTGCTAGTTGCGATTCTAATCACGAAGACTTACACCACCTCTTTTTTGACTGCCCTTTTGCTATCCGTGTTTGGCAAGCTACGGGAATTTGGTTCGATGTCCAACCTGCTGTCACAAATTCCGATTCTGCTGTCGATATTATTTTGGCTTTGTTGCAGGATTTGCCCTTGTCTGATCAGCCTCGTTTTGCAGCCATGTGTTGGAGCCTGTGGAAGCACCGGAACCTCAGAATTTGGGAGAATGCCACGGAAACTAATGCTGAAGTTGTGTATCGTGGCCAACAACTCCTGCAGGATTGGCAGGAGGCAAATCTGCCACGTGCAACACCTCCCCCGCTGGCAACACCATAGCATCCGCTACCAGCCAGCACCAATTAGCAGGCGGCGCAACAGTCTACCGCTTCTGCAGGACCTGTTTTGCAGACTTGGCTACCGCCCAGCAGAGGGAGGTTCAAATGCAATGTCGACGCAGCTTTTTCGGAGCATTCTCATAGGACAGGTATTGGTATTTGCATTAGGGATGATTCGGGAACCTTTGTGTTAGCTAAAGTACTGCAGTATGATCAAATTTACCCTGTCGATATTGGCGAAGCTTTGGGGCTTTATAATGCCATCCTTTGGTTGCAAGATATGCAGTTTGATAATATAGACTTCGACTTGGATTCCAAACTCACGCGAGATGAATTCCATTCCCGCACGGATGATATTACAGAGTTTGGAAAGATTATTGAAGATTGCCGTCTGCTTTTCTCCACTTATTTTAAAAACTCCAGGGTCGAGTTTATTAGGCGACAAGCGAATGCGGTTGCTCATGCTTTAGCAAGAGAAACCACTTCCTTAGCTAGTCCCATTATCTATTATGTAATCCCACCTTGTATTGAATCTATTATTATAAATGAAATGCTATAAGCATCTTTCTTTAAAAAAAAAAAAAAATCATCATCATATATATCACATTATTGCATCAGATTCTTTATTCTCTCTCAAAATATTTTTTTTTTTGTACAAGAAGAGGTCAGAGCCCAAGTCTCTCTCAAAATGTTATTTAGGCGTATGAGAACAGATTCCTTCCTTAAATTCATATTAATAATTGTATAATTACTTTGAAAAATAGGAAAGATAAGATGAACATGTATCCAAGCACATGGATAAACAAATTTGGATACTTTATTGTGTAGCAGATAGGGATCGTTATATCATAAAACAGTCAGATTGTATTCAATTTGTGGACACACACATTAGGATCCTTTTTGAAAGGGCTATATTAAAAAAAATTCTTTTATAAATACATAACTAGATACCTAAAATTGCGCTCTTCCAAAAAACAAAAAAATTACCCATATCATATATCCTTTTTTTTTCTTCTTTCATAAACCCCACACACACACACACACACACACACACACACACACACACACACACACATATATATATATATATATTCAACCCTAGAAAATAAATAAGAAGTAAAAACCTAAAAATATCATATGGATTTTGGCATAAGGGCCTTTTTCCAATAATAAAAAGCATATATACCAATCGTTGTATGTAATTTAATTTAATACCAAACCTATACTATTCTAAAAAAGAAATTAATATCCATGACCAAAGATTGGCACACGCACTTGGCTATATTTGCAAGCCTTTTAAGCATGCTTCTGGGATTTTCTCTGCTGAAAAAAGGGCAAGAACTATCTAATTAGGTAAAGAGCTAGGTTTATAACTAAAGGAGGCAAACATAAAAAAAACTATTATGGGAAGGAGTAAGGTGCAGCTAAAACGGATCGAGAACAAGATCAACCGACAGGTTACTTTCTCAAAAAGAAGAACCGGTTTGCTTAAGAAAGCTAAAGAAATATCTGTTCTTTGTGATGCTGAAGTTGCTTTGATTATCTTCTCTCATAATGGAAAGCTCTTTGATTATTCAACTGATTCATGGTAACTATTATACAATACCCTTCTTGTATATATTCATATGTATAATTCTTTAAAATCTCTATCATATAAAATTATATATATTTATTTTGAATCTATATATATATATATAGAGAGAGAGAGAGAGGGGGGAGGGGGGGGGGGTTTAAATTTATAACCTATGCTAGCTCTTTTTTATTTATAACAATTTTTATTTTGTTTTTGATTTTACTCATGAGAAGGGTTTTGGTAAATTGGGGTGGAAATATAAATGATTCCACTCCTCTTCCTTTTCTCTTTAACACTATTTTTGTTTCCTCTCATCATCAAGTCTAAAAAAATAATATATTAAGTCTAAAAATAAAATATAGTGTTTGCTCTCTTTAACACTATATTTAAAAAGGAGATTTAATTCAGATTCAGTAGTCTCTTATCTCCAGAAGAATGACTAGCTAACCCTTCGTTTGTTTATAAATTATGCATTTTTTTTTTGTTTTTCAGATCTAAAATGTGATGGTCGATCTGCTTCCATATTTTCTGTATACTTGTGTTACTGATCAGTTCCAGTTTGATCCATTGCGGCATGAAAACATGAATAACTTTTGTTGTTTTTTTAACCATTACAAATATTATTTTTATATGTAGAAAATAATTTATCGTTAATTACCTTCTTCTCGTTAATATTACATAATAATTAACATGCAAATATTTGTCATACAAAAAAATATTTCTATTCAATAGGGAATTAAAGGGTTAGATTTTCACCATTAACAATTATTGTCAACTTAAGAATGAATATAACATTGGGTATTTTATTTTTTATTTTTTTTTATGTTCTAATATATTCAACTTAAAGCGTTCCATTGACCATATTTGCAGTAAACCACTTCGAATGCGGCCTGCACTTTATCGCAATATCAAATTCATTATGTAATTGCAGTAGCAATTTAAAACCATATTATCCATATATCAAGATAATCATATTTCGTTAACAAAATTAAATATTATAGAGTAGAGACATTCCCTTAAGTTTTAACTGAATAATATTGTTTGAGAACTATATATTATAGTGTAATTTTGCTATACTGTTTCATTGATAAAACAGCATGGAGGAGATACTGGAACGCCATGAAAGGTATGGCTATGGGGAGAGACTACTTGTAGGAAATGATACTGATACTCAGGTTTGTCCTTAATTAAATATTAAAATATATCCATGATTTACAAACAAATAAATATACATCTTCCCTCAATTTCTGGCATGTAAAGGATCTTAGTGTTTCTGCAACCAAAAGTTTGGAGCATATACTTTTACTTTTGTATCATCTATATTTTGCATCAAAGTCCTCTTGAGAGTAATTGGTTATTGGTTAATATACATATAAAATACGAAAAAGTAATGTAATCAAAGACCTAAGCAGCTATGTGTACGTTATGCAGGAAAACTGGACGATGGAATACACTAGACTCAAGGCAAAGATTGAGCTTTTGCAGAGAAACCACAGGTATAGCTCTTCTAGTGTACTCCCTTTATATCATTATTATCCTCTTTGCTCTCTTAGAAAAAGAAAAGAAGATTATGGCCAAGTTTATATTAATGCATATATAATGCATATGCTTTAATTTTCCGTTATAATTTTAATTTGATCATTCCCTCATAACATTTGCATGTGTGCAGTGTCACTTAGTATCATATGGAATTAATCTTTTTGTAATTCAGGCACTATATGGGAGAAGATTTAGATTCAATGAGCCTTAAAGAGCTTCAATGTCTAGAGCAACAGTTAGATACTGGTCTCAAGAACATACGTACCCGCAGAGTACACATTCTTAATTACACTCTTTTCAATTTACATATAAGCACCTTTAAATTTCCAACATCCATTGAACACCTCATTTTCTCTCTATCTCCCTTTTTCTATCACTTATCACATCTATCACATTATTCTCTATTTCTTTTAGATGGATGTCTATTGATCATTTTCCTTTATATATATTAGTGCTCCGACACTTTCATACCCGTTTGTCAGCTATTTTATTACACTAACACCTATAAATTTTAAACTCTCTTTTTATTGAAATTTTGATTTTAATTATAGGTGTAGATGTATGTGAATTTCAAATTGTAAAAAATCTTGTTTTTCTTTTCAATGACATTAGCAATATACTTCATCCGTCTCAAAATAATTGTCTCTTTACCTTTTTTTCTATGTTTTCAAATAATTGTCACTTTAAAATATCAATGCAGCATTTATTATTTTTTTCCACTATTATACGCTTATTTATGAATTTCATCGAACATAACTACTCCATTAACTACAATTAATAAAGATATTTTAGTAAATGATACTAATTTTACCATTTAAACCAACATAATTAATCATTTCCTTAAAAAATTTGCATAAACGTTAAACGACTATTATTTAGATACGAATAGAGTAGTATTATGTATCTAACTCAAAGATAATATATTTAATTTAATTTCCCAAAATTCAGGGTAAGTTTGTTTAATGATATTTTTTACCAAAGAAAAAAAAAATAAACCCAAAGAGGTGTATCTTGGTTATATATAGATATAGATATAGATATAGATAGATATACACATACCTCTCTCCATATTAACATGTGCGTATTTTTACAAAAATAAATCTATTATGGTACTAATGATAGAAATATTATATAATTTGGTGACAGACTCAAGTCATTTATGAAGCCATTTCTGAACTTCAGAAAAAGGTATGTCCTCAAACTCCAAGTTTATCAAGGTTTTATTTAGTTTTGTCACATTGAATACAAAATGATGGCGGGTTTCTCTAGATAATAAAACGAATTTGAAGAAGTGTACTCTTTTATATGGCAGGAGAAAGAGATTCAAGAGCAGAATAACATGCTCTCAAAGGAGGTAAGAAACATCAGCCTTTACAAGTTACAACCGTCTTTTTGCATATGTAATAGACTTCATTTTATAGCATGATTATTGCTTCTTATTCCTTTTAATGCTTGTTAGAACTAAACATAGGGAAAGGCTCTAAACTCTTTTTCTAATATAAACATAGATACTAGTCTATTGGATTATATTAAAACACCAATCCAATAATTTTAGGTCTGATTACAATATATTATGAAGGCCTCTTTCATAATAAACCAACACCATAATAAAATGTCGTTATTTTTTCCTCAAATAATGGCCTTCCTCAATCTCACTCCCTCATCCACAAGTAGTGGGAGACTGGATTTAAAATTTTGTTTAAGGCAAGTTGGAGTGTCTCTTGTAACCTTTAAAAGATGAGAGGCTGAATTAAAAGGTTACCTCATGTTCCTATGTCCTGTTATATTTTCCCATGTTCCTATTTTGTTCTGTTATTTAAAGAAGTACATTCAAAGATGATGCAATTGTTCTAATTACAAAACTTACCTTATGTTCCTATATCCTGTTGTATTTTCCCATTCTTGACTGAAAACATAACAATATTATTGAAATGGAAAAAAATGTCTCTTTTGTGAAGAAAAAAACAAAAAAAAAAAAAAACTGCTTCTTTGTGAGAGAAACGGTTAGAAAAGCAAATGGTGTAATAAATATGGTTCTTTTTGTAAATACCACTAAAAAGTCCACTTACACAGGAAAGATGGATTGTTATCGGGCGAACGGAATAAAACTCTAAAATATGGGATAAAACTCACTTAAAATGTACTATCTGTCTTTTTGAGAGGTACTATTTTTTTTAAGAGAAAACAATAACCTTATTCTCTCTAATGAATAAGACAAAATGGATGGAGTATATTTTACTTATAAAATAAAGACTTGTTATATATAGAAATCTCTAATTTTTTTACATCGATTCAACATCTAATTATTTATTATCTCTTTTTTCTTATCACATCATTAGAGAATCTATCACATATATCACGTCACTTTTATTGTGTCCTATAGGTTTATGGGCGTCCATATATAATTTTCCTAATATAAAATTAATTTGTGATTGTTTTATTTTAGATAACAAATAATTTCTATTGTAATTTTGTTTTTGTGCTCTTTCTAGTTCTTATCATTTGATAGATTGTGATTGGTTTTCAGTATATCAAAACTAAATTCTAAAATGTAACCTCGTGACATATTTTAGTTGTTAGTTTTTTAGTTTAGTAGTTTGAATTTGAATATTGGATCTCCTTCAGATGTCAGAACTTAACCACTTAACTGTGTATTAGGGATATCATGAATCGTTATTTAATATACTTCAGTAACTATTCAGATATATACTTTAAATAGGAAATTGCAATTTTATTTTCTTTGGTTTACAAATTACATTCATCTTACACAGTAAAATTATTTTGCTCATATATAATTTCCATGTATTACTACAAAATAATATATTTGTGATTTGAAATTAGATCAAGGAGAAGGAGAAGGTTGTTGCACAAGAGGCTGCTCCTCAATGGGAGCAGCCAAATTATAGGGTTGATACATCTTTCTTACTACAAGATCCCCTTCCCGGTTTGAACATGGGGTAGGCTACAAACTTTTCTTTTATAACATAATATTGATATTTTACACTTTCATTAGGTCTTCTTCTCTAGCTATAATATAACAATTATTATGCTCTAAAGCTTCCTATAATTGAACAACCAATATAGTAATTAAAGTAACTTTCTCAATATGTAACTTTGTTTTATTTATTCAGTGGCAATTACGGTGAGGGAGCACAAGAATTGGGGAGGAACGGGCTGGACCTGACCCTGGAAACACTATATTATTAATTCTTTACTGTCACCCTGGATGTTCTTGAAAAAGCTACTTTATATATTACAATTTACAATCATATAGGAACAAGTATATGTTTTAATGTTTGAATGAAACCTTATACTTGAATCAATGTAACATGGTTTTCAATAATTAGAAGTGCTTTTGATGTAAGCGGAATATTAACTTTGTAATCAAATCGTATTTTCAATTTTGGTGTACTTTCTCACTAGTTGAATACTTGAATTAATATATAATTAATTCATTAAAATAATGCGGTCGTCATATAAACAGTGTTTGGGCTATATATAAGTCTTAATAATTTGCTTCTACAAATAATGTATATAAGAATCCTTGCATTGAATATCTGCAATGTTATTTGTACTCCCAGTCTTTGTTTTTTTATGGGGCAATTCAAATGTTTGATTAATGAAACCTTATACTTGAGTCTTAATATGTTTTTTTTTAACAACAAAAAATAATATGTTAACGCTTAGAAAACGTCACTACAAAGAATATTAAGGTCAGATGTATATGTCTTAATGTAGGAACAAGTATACTACTCCGTCCCAAAATATAAGCAAAAATGAGTCAACATAAGTTGATGTATTTGGTACAAATTTTGAACCAAATACATTAATTTTTGTTGACCAATTTTTGCTTATATTTTGGGACAGAGGGAGTATATCTTAACGTTTGAATGAAACCTTATTCTGGAGTCAATGTAACATGGTTTTCAATTTAGACACTCCATTTCTTCTCTAAACATCCTATTTTATCTCAATTTCTCTCTTCCTGTCACACCATTAACCTATATTAAATTACTTTATCTATATCTTGCTCTCTTAAGATTTGTGGCATGCCGATTTTTCCTACTACCTCAAGTTGCTTCCTTGCCATATGTACATCTCCAATTTGAAGATTATTACGGTTGAAAGTATCATTCTCCAATGTGTTCCCTCTAGAGTTAGTCTTAGCAAAAATACTAAACTGTGAATAAGGAGTAAAAGGTATTTGTTGTATAGGTATCAGCTCAACCTGTTGAGGTCCTACCTATGTAATAATCAATTGGATTTGCCTTTTCAGATTCTGGTCCCCTTGTACTCCTCGTGGGATATTGGTGACAAAATTGTCAACAGAATTGGCTCTTATAGCCTCCAACTCATTGGCTTGTTAATCCTCTTTGTGAACCATGAGTTTAACAATGTCATCAAGTTGTTGAGATAATTGATATATGATGTCATGTATCCTTGTATAAATTTTTTGAATAGTGAAAGATATTGTCATAACTACTAAAATCTCATGTTTATCAACTGTTTATGCTTTAGAAACAGTAGGAGGAGCCACAAATGTTGGCACACCATTTGTAAAGGCTAGTTTGGTCTATGTTGGCCTAACCTTCTAGTTGATAATTATGACAGTTGATCTATACTTATAAGAATCTTGCTAGACCTCAGGTGCGTACAAGAAACACAATCTGGACCTGGGGAGATAAACTATTCAGTGGTAAAGGTGGTATTGTCTCACTAGGCGTGCTAATTTTTTTGATGGAGCAAGAATTTAGTCGGGATTCTATTGATGTCATCTCTTGTGATTCCCTTGTCTTCAAGAAATTAACGCCGAGGGAGTACTTTAGTCCCTCATATGTGGGTTCCCTAACTTCAAGAAATTATTTTTAATTTTGAGGCACAATCGTGGGATATGTACCTGAAGGTGAGAAAAACACAAGAATGGGAGGAGGGGATGTTGAATTGTCCCTTTTTCTAATCTTTTTCAGGAGTATATATTGGTTCCTCCCACAAAACAGGAGTATATATTCACAAGCAAGAGACTTCTTTTGTTTACAACTAAACAAAAGTGATCTTACGCTTTATATACAATCAGAGGTCTAAACAATACAATCCAAAACAGACTTTTTACAACTTAGAATTTTTAAGATACAAACTTTGATAAGAAATTCCTAAGTGTGTTTGCGCTATTTGATTTTGACAAAGTAATGACACAGTAAAAATAGCAGAGTCTTGTTGATCTTCTTCAGGTCTTCTGCTTCGTTTATTGAAGGTGAGAAAAACACAAGAAGAGGGTTGAATTGTGTTGGCTTTTACTTCTTTCAAAAGATTGACTAAGAACTAGATTCAAATTCTGATAGAGTTCAGAGTCTAGATCAAAGGCTCAGAGTTAGAAGCAGAGTTTCAGAGTCTAAAGCAAGTTCAGATTCTGATGCAGCGGATAAAAGGTTAAGGAGATAGAGAAGAGAAAGACACAAGCAATTATCCTGGTTCCTTCCACAATCCGGAAGTAGTCCAATCCCCTTGTTACTTACAAGAGATTTTTCACTATAATCCAATGATTACAAAAATTGCTCAAGCACAAAGTAAGAGACTTCCACATTGCTCAAACACTAAGTAAGAGCCTTCTTATGCTCAAACACTAAGTAAGAGACTTCTAATTGCTCAAACACAAGGTAAGAGACTTCTAACAAATAAAGTTACACATAATTTGTTTGGGATGAACACTTGATATACTATCAGAGGTGCTCACAAAATACAACACAGTTTATAAGACTCTAGACTTAAGAAATTCTAAGATGAGAAGGTTTGTAAGAATTTCTAAGTGTTTGATGCGTTTTAATTTTGGCAGAGTATTAACACTTGTAAAAATTGTAGAGTCCTTAATTTCTTTAAGTCTTCAATCTTTATATAGAGGAGTAGAGAGACGTTGAGAAATGTCAAATCATCAAAGAGTCCGTTGGAGAAGCTTGATCTTCCATTGTTGACTTGTTGCTTGATTTTGTTCACGTACTAGGAAGAATAACGTTTGAATCCTTTTCTTTAAATGTAATGAACCATTTCTGAGGGGGAGACAAGAATTGCAGAGTATGTAACACCTTAAACCCCACATTTTATTTTCTAATAAAATTCAATAAATAATTAAACACGCAAGGGTGTCACACATCTTGATCAAAACAAAAGACTTCATTTAAATTAAAAACGTCGCAGCGGAATAAATTTCAAAGCATTCAAAATAATTTTTCACATCTTTAAAATCCACAACAAAATTGAATTCGAAAGAATTCTCAAACAAAATCTGAAATAAAATAAATCCCAATCCCTAGTGTTACTAATCAGAGCGATACACGATAAAACTCCCAAAAGTGGTAAAAGTAATTAGGAGGGCTCCAATGTCAGCCTCTGAGACTCACTGCTACTAATTATCTTCTTCCTGCGAATCTGTACCCGGCGATAGTACAGTCCAAGTTTAAGAGGGTGAGAATATATCCAACACAAGGGAGGTACGAACACACGTATAGATTCAGATAAGAACATCATTAATTGCAGTTAGTTATGTATACATTACAGTCAGATAATTTTCACATTTATAACATATACATTCATTAAAATACAATCAATAGGTATTAATTCAACATCTTATAATAACAAGTAGGTTTCAAAAACAAATAATAACATCAAGTATACATTAACAAAAACATTGATCATTCACACATAATCATATAGAAGCACATCATTGAATATCACATATTTAAATAGTTGCACATCTTAAAATAGCACATCTTTTAATTACACATCTTCAAATAAACTTGCAACTATGTATACAATGTCCCTAACTCGACTCTATATGCATGTGGTACCAAACCTATCACCATCGTCAAATATTTTAGACATCAGAGGTATGTTATTGATTTTGTCCACATCATCGTCAAATACAACATCGTTAAATAGACTCGATTATGAATGCATGAACGCTAAGCAATCACATCAACAATACACATCATTCAATGACTCGACAATACTCATCTTTAAATAACATCATCGTTAAATACAACATCATTAAATAACACATCAATTACACATCGTCAAATAGCACATCAATAAATAAATCATCAACATCGTCAAATATTTTATCATTTAGACATCCTTAAATAAATAATTTTTTTTCTCATCAATTAACATCTAACCAATTCAAAAAAATAAGATAATGAAAATAATAGAGATTTGTTCATCCTTTTAATCAATCCCAAGATAGAGTTACGTAGTTGATTCAAAGAAATATGAAAATAAAAAATCAATTAACAATTAAAATATCATACGGATTACATGGAATTTAAACAAAATAGCCACGACAACAAGGAATTAGCAGGCAATATGAATGGGATGGAACAATAGCGTGAAAGTAAAACAAGCAGCAAATATGAATATATGGGTCACGGCTGGCGGTAAGCATCAAACAACTCTTTAATTGAAATTGAAACAGGGAGGCAACAACAATTAATTGATTTGGATTCGCACGACACAGTATTGATTTTTCAAATGAAAACTCAATTAAACAGCCGGTTAATATAAAAAAAGAATAAATAAAGCACATCTAAATCATCGATTCTGAGATAATAACATACCCAAAATTACCGCAACAAATTAGAACACAAATTTAACATGAATTTATCAAAAGATCATGAAAACAAGGATAAAAACACAAACTCGTCACTACTCATATGTTCATACAACCCTTATGGTGAATAGAGACCCCCTACCTCTGGTTTGCAGAATTTGAATGAATTCCTACGGTGAAATCTCTCTAGGTTCTTCTCGCTATGTCTCCTTGCTTCTTCTCTCCACAACCCTAGTTTTTATTTGATCTCTAATCTTTTCTCTGTTTGTTGTAACCCTAATTCTCTAATGCTCTCCTCTATTTATAGAAGTTATTTAAGTTTTAGTTGTTCTGAAACTCTATCCCTTATCTTTTAACAAATTGATATGGATAATTCTGTTGAATAATCTTTTGAAATTCCTTTGCTGAAACTAGAATTATCTGTTCATTCTCTTTGTCCTTGAAGGTCTTTGTCCGTTTCTACACGTGGTCAGACGAAGACAAAACTGTACAATCAGATCCTTGATAGAGACAGCTACAGAAGACGACAAATCTGACGTGGAGTCTGGGTCCCTCAGGATATTCTAAGTCTGGAGGTCTTCCAAGTCTGATGAGGTCTTCTGAGTCTAATGAGATCCTTTTAAGTCTAATGATCTTCACAGAGTCTGATGAGGTTAATCTTCAGCTTCTAAGCAGCATCCTTTCTTCTGATCCAAGATGTTGAGTTCTGGTTGACCTTTCTTCAGATCTTCTACCATAGTCTTTTAAGCTTCTCTGGTGCTTCTGATGCTCTTATACATGTTCAATTCATCAATATACTTTATTCTATGGTCCTGCACACTTGAAAAAATATTAGCATATCCAATTGTTCTTCAAACTTTGTTATCATAAAAACCTTAGAGGAATTGCACAAATCAATTTTGTTCCAACAATCTCCCCCTTTTTGATGATGACAAACACAAGTATTTGGAACAAATGTTGTTAATCTAATTAACAGGTTGACTTCAGAGTCTAAGGTTGGCAAGCTTTCCCTGAGTTTAATAGTCCATAAGGTGAGGTTTGTAAACTCCCCATAAGTCCTATTTGATACTCCATAAGGTAAGGTTTGTAAGCTCCCCCTAAGTCCTATCCCGGTTAATTAGATTCATTATTAATCACAATTAAGCGCATCAAAGCATATAAATTAAACATATCTGAACTTCAACCTATATCAGAGTTTAAAATGATTTTGAATCACTCTTTCAGAGTCTGGTTTGATTTGCAAATTCTCAAGTACTGAGTCTTGTCAGAATCAGACTGAGTATTTTGAAATCTCACACCCATTCAAAAACTTAAAAGAAACATACAGTTAAAACATGTTTACTCCTCCGTTCAGACTTAGATATAACTTTGAATACTTTTTGTCTTGCTCCCCTTTAAACTTACTTCTATAACGATATATTTTCACTACAAGAAAACATGATTTTAGCCTCAACATTTAGCGTCGGCCCCCGACACCGACGCTAATAGCGTCCCTTTAGAGTCGGACTAACGCACTCTACTTCAATTTCTAGTTTTCCTTTATTTTTAAAAAGATTTAGAGTCGGTCTAGCCGAGGCTAAAGGTTAGGGGACCCACGTATGACATTTTAGACCATATTTAGAGTCGGCTAGCCGACTCTAAAATTTTTGCCAATAAAAATTTAATTTCTATATAAATTATTATAAATTTTTTTTTATTCAATCAACAAAAATACTACCCTAAAACCAATTTCAGTCTCCCTCCACACCTCCAAAACCCTAAAACCAATTTCACTTTCCCCCCCAATCTTAGTCTCACTCATGGCTCAATCTCACTGTGACTCACTAAATCGAAGGATAACCTCTCATTCACTCCTACCAGATCTGCCACAGCAGCTCCATCGGCTGACGAACCTCCATCCCTCCGACGAACATTTGTTTTCTTTCACCGAACCTCTGTTCTTCTCCGGTGAACCTTGGTTCATTCGACCTCTCTCCTCCGCCGAACATCACCGGACCTTCAATCTCTTCACTTGCTGGACCTTTTCCTTGCGTCCACCCTCTGCCATACCTTCTCTCTTGACTGAATTTGTGTCATTCTCATTCCGGGTAAGTTGTATTTCTCTCAAATTGGGATTTATGTCAAATTGGATAAACCCTAAAATTTCAAAATTCCCAAAAAAACGTGAAACTGATGTTCGATTTGTTCTTACAATTGGGTTTTGCAGTGAATCTCTTCAGTTTGCATTTTGCAGTAGCGAACATGTATTTGAAAATCAGTCAATCTTGTAACCATTTGATCTGGAACTTGTCATTATTTTATCACTCATATGGATCCAACAGAAGTACTAGCTACTCTTATTTTTCATTCACTGAAACCAAGAATATATTATTTATTTCCTTTTTATTTTTTAAAATATCTATGGATAAGGGCCATAATATATACACTTCCATGTTTTCGCAGGTGAGATAGCTCGTATTGGCGCGAGGTATGTTTCTTCTTTTTGTTCAACTTTCATTCACTTGAAGTTATGGTTGAAGATAACCAGCTAACTGTTGTAGTTGATGTTTACATAGGATTTTTCTTCTTTTACAACTTGTAAGTGTGATCCATTTTATCATTTGGTGGAATAAGTATTGGACTCCAGACGAAGAAACGAAAAAGAGGTACATATTACTATTGTTGCAAGGATTATTTTGGTACTTAATAAGTAGATTTTTTAACTTAGCTTTATGATTATTTCAAAAGATTCTCTGCATTGCATGCTTCAAGATGTTTGGTATACGAAGAAATCATTCAGGATCTACATTATATGCTAAGCTGAAACAGTATAAAAAATGTTTTCCTAATGTTTGTCACAAAAGATTGACTTTATTTGCTATCTGTACACTATAGAAATCAGCAAAGCAAATTCACACTGTAAAATTTATCAGGAATGAAAAACTTCAGTATCAACTTAAACTGAAAGCTTAGAAAAAAAAAATCTAAGGCAGAATAATGTTATCCCGTTAATAGCCTTCACAGAAATGTCTGCATTTTGTTATATTAACATGTTATTGACTTGGTACAGGTGCTCCTTTGGACTACTTGTGTCAACATTGTTTTATATTGGTGCTATATGTGGGATTGTGTATATGTACAAATCATATGCTTCAAGAGCTTCATGTTCTCTCAATATATTTTTCATCGCATGGACTGCAATTCTTCTTGCTGCAATTCTGGTCATATCCTTAAATTCAAAGGTACACTTTACACTTTACAATGACATGAAAAATTATGATTTTTCATCCCTTCTATTTTTCTTAATTATTGCAGGTTAATAGAGGTCTTTTATCCTCAGGAATTATTGCTTCTTACATTGTTTTCTTATGCTGGTGTGCAATCAGAAGGTACGGTTCCTTCATCCTTGTATCCTTTTAATCAGTTGTAATTAAACTCTAATGTGAATCCACTAAATTTTTTACGTTTTTTTTTTATTAATGCCTTTTAACCTTTTGTTGGTACTTCAAATTTACCTGATACAATATCTGTTCCCTCTCCAGATGTATCATTACCCTATCGCATCGAAGATGGTTGCAGTCTGAAGATGCTATAGTAGTTAAATTTCTGCTTGATGTTATCGTTAGCTCTCAAGGCGTATCATTTTGGATGCCTCATTCAGTATACAAAGAAAGACCTGCTGTGATTAATATGAATTTTTCCACAGAAAGCAGTTCAAGTGAGTTACAGACAGTAGCTTTTGAGATGCTCAGTGAAGCAATCTCAAGAGCTGGGTCATCCTTCCCGGTTGATATATGGAGATCAATGCTTGAGGTATATAATACTTCGTCCTTTTATTTTCTATAAAGTTTGTATATTAGTTCCAGCAAAATGTTTTAATTGGTTTCTTCTGAAATAGGTGGTCAGAAAAACAATGGATGTCATGGCATTAAAAACCCTCGCCGTGGAAGATATTGCAATGTCCAGGTAACCTGTTTGTGGAATATCTTGGTTGAATCCAATGATAAAACTCATTGAGAATTGAGATTCATGCTTTGGCTATATGTCATCAATCGCAAGTTGCCGACACATTTTTTCTGCAGGTTTTATGAATCTTTCCTGAGCTGTCTGCATCTAATCCTTGCTGATCCTAAATGTTCAGTATCTGATCATGTAAGGAAGACATTTTTATTTTAATGCAAAGAACAAATAAATGTGTTTTACTTTTACCCCTAACCATTGTGGCCCTTGGATCTTTTTACAAGGTGTCAGTTTTTGTTGCCGTGTTGAGAATGTTCTTAAATTATGGGCTTTCTGGTAGAGCCCCAAGTACTTTGCTAGTTGGCCATTCAAAGAAGGATCTTAATAATGTAAGTCCTAAGGCACACAGAGAGCACCTAAACAAGTCAGACCGTAGTGTATATAGGCCTCCACACTTGCGAAAAAGGGACTGCTCAAATGTGAAGCCCAATAGAGCTGCACATTCTCAATTTATCTCTGATAGCGAATCTTCTACTATGAATGTTACATCTTCAGATTCAGATTTTAGTGATGGAGATGGATCAGCTAAAGAGAGTGCCAATATAAATGGACGTTCTAGACTTCTAGTATGTCATGGGTGAATTTGAACATGTTCTGTCACTTAATAAATGCATTGGCGTGATGTGATAAAACACTTACGCCAATATTCTTATCTAATTCAAGTCAAATTTAGTGCTAATAGTTCAAGCCTAGCCTAATAGTGCTCTTAACATAGATAGATCCCGCCTTTCATAACACTGAGATAGATCCTCATCAATTTCTTCCTTGATTACCATCATTGATGGGAAAAGCTATGTTGGCAACTTTGCACTAGTTAGTTCTCGGTTTCTTATTTATTTACTTACTATCATTGTTATTATGCTGGGTGTGAAGGATCTTTGTCAAGCTGATTCTAAATCTTTCTCCATGCAATGGTCCTTGCTTTTGCCAACCAGTGATGCACTACAACCAAGGTATGGCCTGAGCATTCTTCTAGCTTTTACGTATTCAAACTTGTACTATCATGTTTCTCGCACCATTTGTCTTTGTTTTGTTGTTCTTTTGACTATATAATTGTTTTATTTGCATATTCATAGGACGCGTGATGCAACTTTACTGACTTGCCTGCTATTTGATCCTTGTTTGAAGGTAATGTCTTCTGTTGATATTTCTGTGTAGCTGTCTTGCCTTTGTTGTACATTTCACCTTGAATATTTGTGGTTTCCCAACACAGTTTCTATTTTGAAATTTAGTTGTTGTATCTTTTTTATTTTTCTTATTATAATATACTGTTACTAGCAGCTTCATTATGCTTCGGTTTAGCTCTAGGTTTTTGTTTTACATTTGCTTTGTATCATGTTTAGAAGCTTCTGTTTCTGCAACTAACTGAACTACCTTCGGTTAGTTACAGTTATTCTTTTACATATGTTGCAGGTCATTAAAATTTAGAACATTATAAATAGCTTTTGCTTGGTACAGTTATTGAATTTGAACATTACTTTCTACCAGTGCTTCATTTTCTACTTTTATCTTGTATCTCTTTTCATAGATACACAACCCACTTCTCTAAAGCTCATATTTTTTATTTCTTTCTTAAATAAACATTTGTAATGGGTCTGTCGTATTCCCTTCTAAGAAAAGGTTGTTTGTGCTATCTATAGGTACACATGGCATCTGCATCAACACTAGCGGCCATGTTAGACGGTCCTTCTTCCAATTTCCTGCAAGTTGCAGAATACAAAGAATCTAGCAAAGTTGGATCTTTTACTGCACTTTCAAGCTCCCTTGGGCAAACTTTACTGGAAATTCATAGAGGTAGCTAAAACATCTGCAGTATCTTGTTGAACTATGTAATTGCTCAAACAATATTTTTTATTATACTACTGTTTTCTTTAAATATTATTTATTGACTCTTCATTTTCCATAGTTTACTTGATTTTCACACTTTTTCCATTTTTTTCTCTATTGCAGGCATTCTTTACTTAATACAGCATGAAGCTCATGGTAAATTGCTGGCATCGTTGTTCAAAATTATAAGGCTTTTGATATTAAACACACCGTACGTCTCTTTGCTTCCAGCACCATCGTTTTTATTTTATTTTCATCTCATAATGCTCTAGCTTTTGTTGTCTCAATCAAACTTTTATTTCTAGTGCTCTTCTAAAACCATATAACTAGTCATTATGTAATTAAGTAGTTGTGATGTACTAATAAATTTTGAACTTAAGTAAGTTGTTTAGCATATATTTAACTTCTTATTATTATTAGTAGCAACATTTTGTATTGTTATTTTGTAGTTTTAGACTATTTTGTAGTATCACAATAATCGTAATACTGACTAAACATTAATTAATTTTTTTCCTTTAAAGCTGACTTTAGCGTCGGCCTAGCCGACTCTAACATTTAGTTGACTTGTGTTGCCTGTAGAGTGGGTTGGCCGACTCTAAAAGATTTAGTTGACTGGTTTCGAAGTTGACTTTAGCGTTAGTGTAGCCGACTCTAAATTTTATAATTAGCGTCGGTCTGGCAAACTCTAAATTATTTATTGACTTTTTTTATTTTGAAATTAATAGCGTCGGCTGCGCGAAGAGTCGGTTTAACCGATGCTATGTTAGCCTCGGAGGGCAGATAGCCGACTCTACCCAGTAACTTCGAATTTTTTAGCCTGCCCCCGACCCCGACGCTAAATCTGTGTTAGCGTCGGTTTTAGCCCTGTTAGAGTGGGTTTTTGGCCGACGCTAAATCGCAGTTTTCTTGTAGTGTTTCTCCCCCTCATTTTTATATATTACTTTCTCTTATCATATTATTTCTCCCCCTTTTGTCATCAGCAAAAATAAGGAAGAAAAACATATAATAAAAGAAAATTGTATATAAACAATAGAGTTTACACAAATATACAATCTAAAAGTTCTTGTATACAAAAAAAATTAAAGCAGATAAAGAGTGTCCTAAGGTTTCTTAGAAAGTAGATCCATCAGAATCTTCATGTTTGAGCAAATTTCATCCTGAGTAGCCTTCAAATCTGACCGATTCTTCATAAATCTCTCTTGAATCTAAACAAAGGCTGATATTCTCTGAGAGAGAGAGTTCTTTAATCTGTTCTTTCAGCTCTTCTTGTTCATTCATGAATGTCGATATCTTCTCTGATTTATACCTTCTCCTTCTGAATAACATATCTGATGAACTTATGAGTCAAAAGAAGAATTCTGAATTTTGTTGTGAATAACAGTGCTAACGTTCGAAGGTTGGATAGTTTGAGTGGATTGGGTTGATCTGGATGTAGCAGATGTTTTAAGTTCAACAGACTCATTTGAACTTGACAGAGAATTTATGAGTCTGTGAAATACATTTGTTACAGGGATTGTGGAAGGTACATGGGTAGGCAAGGCAATAACAATGTCTAGATGAAGAGTATTGAAGGGTTGAACATCCAGAACAATGTCAGATTGAGATTCTTGTTCTGTTTCAGAAATTATAGGTGTAGAGACAGACAAGTTACCAGTTGGAGTCTGAGTAGCTTCAACTATAGTCTAATGTGTTTCAGATACAATTTCAGTTATCAGGGTTTGGCTTTCTGTGGAGTTAAGATTATTGTCAGGGTTATATAGGGATTCTGTTGTAATAATTTTCTTAGCATTTGCTGATCGTTCTGTCACATCAGTGGGTTGAGGTGGTTGAGATGTAGTCTTTGGCCTGTTTGTGGGTTTGGTTTGAGATGGAGGCTTGGGTATACTACTACCGAAACTGTCTTTCATGCTTGAAGTTTACAAGATTCTTGCAAATAGCAAAAGAAGCTTTAGCATTGTTCAAGGCTTGCTCAAGTTCATCAGAGGTCAAAACACTCTCTGGAAGTTGAATGCCAATTGGTAGTGAAATTATGGCACTACCTGGACAGATGTCCTACGAGATGTCCAGGACACCAGGGATGTCTTACGAGATGTCTTGGACACTAGTTATAATAACGTAGTACAATAAACAATAATACAATAAAATGTAGGGAAGGAAGAACACACAAGAGATTTGGTAATCCAGTTCGGTGCAATGTCACCTACATCTGGAGGCGTCCATGCCAAGAAAGGAAATCCACTATAATAGTTTTGGTTCGTAGTCTTATATTAACAAACCTTGTTCACTACCTTGACACCTAAACACTACCCGTGAATTTCTATCTAAGATTCCCCCTAGATATGAGATCCCATCTCACTTTCTCTCAATCACACAACTCGTGATTTCAACAATGATTACAATCAAATATGAGAGACACTCCAATAAACAAAACTTACTCTTTCTAGAAGCACTAGAGTAGTTTACAAACAACAAAGTACAACTCAACTAAACAGTCCAACTTAATGCATCAAGGTGATACAAAGTGAGGCTCACAAATAACAAGGACAAACACGAAACCCTAAATGTCTCTCTTTTACAATGACGACTTCGATCCTCTTCAATAGGTTTAAGTATTTCTTTATATAGCCATAGAAAATATATGGTCTTCATAATCTTCTAAGAGCAAATATATTGTTTCCTAAAATGTTTATGACATTTAACTTAGGAAATACGGCAAAGCATAACCGTCTTATGCAGCTTCTAGAAACACACACCTCTTGGAGCACAAGCTACGTGAATCAAATCTTCAATCAAATATTCTTTGATCTCACACTAAAACACAATCTTCTGAGATGCGAAACAAAACACTTCACCTTAAGCTAAGATGTCGTAGTTACATGTCTAGAACATCTGGTACAACATCTTGCTAGAACATCTTGTTTTAACAAAATGCAACCAACACAATATAAAAACCCAACAATCTCTCCCTTTGACAAATTTTGGCTAAAACAATCTTTGACAAGAAAAACAATATATCCAAGAGGGATAAAAACAGACTTCCTTTAAAATCATCTTTTAAATCTTCATGAAGGAATAAAGAAACTTCTTCAACACTACTTCAAAACAAAATTCTTCAAGAAATAATGCACAAAATAAAGTAAGTTCACCACACAATGAGAGGCACACAACAACGAAATTAGAATACCCAACCTCAACAGAATAACTTCAAAAGAAGAGGAGAAATAAACTTCACAAGTAAAACTTCATCACAGAGAAATAAACTCTCTCAGATGTCCAAAACATCATGCATGACATCAACACAATCACATGCATTCACACAAACAAAATAAACCTCAAGAGGAGAGGCACACTGCAGATCTTCAGAACCATAACACATTAGCACATATCATCATGCATAAGATTACAAATTACTCCCCCTTAGTGGCAGATCTTCACATAAGGCATATAAGAAAAAATCTATTCATAAGAAGAGATATCTGATATACTACTACTCCCCCTTTTTAGCAGAATTTGACAAACACCAAATGCATTAAGTAGCAGAACACCATAGCAGCAAATTATTCAGAGGTACTAGCTATTACTGACCATAACACATAGTGCACAACTTATCCAGAGCTAAGGCCCACAAATCAAAACAAAAAACCAAAAACAAAAGTAAACCAGAGAAAATCAGAAACTTTCATTTGATTCCTCTTCATTCTCAGCACCACCACTTGCATTAGTACCAGCATCCTCATCATCCTTTTCTGCAGATAGAGCCTTGATCAAATTGTCCACACTAATCTTCCATTAAATGCTGGACTTTATAGTCTTACCCAAGGCCTTAGACACTTCTTTAAGCTCAGCAAGCACAACATCCTTGGAGCTTCCAACTTCCTTTCCAAAGGGCACCACAATGTCTGGGACATGTGTCTCGACAAATAACCTATAATCACAAGTAAGAGGGGATTCCCTTTTACTTGGCACATCATAAGAAGCCAGGATACATGGGTGTTGATTTAAGATCACACCAGTGATTAGAGGTGGGAAGGTAATAGGCATCTTCACAGCAAAAGAATTTGCATGCTTCATTGTTTGATCAAACACGTAGAAGCAAAAATCAAACTCTGTCTTGGTTCCCACAATGTACACAATTTTATCCAAACTAGTAGCAATGTTTGAGGTATGATTAGTAGGAGCCCAGTTGGCAGCACCTATCATGTTCAACACAACATACTTTACACTCAACTTTCCACATGAAAGCTTTCCCTTACTAGGCCACTGCTTAACTTGCCCTGCATTTATCTCCTTGAAAATCACATTTTTTGACATCTCAACCTCAGTTTCAGCATCTTCATTTCTACCCAAGTACCTATTAATCATAGCAAGAGAAAAGTCTACACACCTTCCTCTAACATAGACCTTCCTAAACTCCTTACTCAACTCATTGTTGCAATCACTAGAAATACTCACCAAAAATTCTTTCACCAGCTTTTCATAGCAGTCCTCTAAGCCTACAACAGTCTTCATCAAGCCAACAGCTTGGACCAAGTCCATTACCTCTTTCTAGCCTAGAGCATCCTTGCTCAGCTCTCCCTCCAAAGCTATCCTCCTTTGATACACATACTTCCACTTTTGCACACTTTCTTCAGAGTGGAAAGACACATTATCCATGGGAGCACTAGGAACATTTACTGGAACTTTCTTACCTACAGATTTCTTTCTTCATGAGGACATAATGTCTAAGATGTAAGGCCCCGATCCCCGAGACTACTAATTAAGCGATAATTCATGCAACACAATTAATTGAAATCTAACAAATCACCAATTAACTCATACAAATTTCTCATAATGAAAATCTCATCAACAATCATCGCATTACAACGGAAAATAAACATCTCAACATAATAATCATCTCGGGTCTCAACATCAATATCTCAAATAAATACAATACTCATAAAATTCGACAAGAAAAATAAATCCCGGACTCCAAGATCAGAGCACCTAATCTAGACATCCTTGAAAAATAAACGCGACATAAACAAAGAATAGGCGCGACGTCATCCTCAACACAACTCACCGAGCACTCCTCAACCTGCAAGTCTACATCCACAAGGGTTGAATCCACGGATGAGGCGACAATAAAGCCACTAGAGAGTAAGATATACATTCAACAAAAGGATATAATAAACGCACATAAGTTTCAGGCAAAAACATCACTTAACATTCAATATTCATCAATACAAAAAGCCTGGTTATTACTCATGCGTAATTCATAAATCATATCATACCCTCATCATTATATAATTACCAACTTAATTACACATCATCAACAATTAAATCACCATTTTCAATTGTAAATCACCAACAACACAATTATTAATCATTCCATAATTGTCACACACCAATAATTAACATTTACCACATAAATGCACAAGTTCACACCAAAACATTACCAAACATGACTCATGTGTATGTAATGCGCCTAATACGACTCTACATGCATGTGGTACGATCGTGACCTTAAAGTCACGACCCCATAAATAGTGATCTTAAATTACCCACCTATAAATCTTGATCTTAAATCAAGAACCCATGAATCTTGATCTTAAATCAAGCACCAATGACTGACAATGAATGCATGAATGTTCATGTATGGACTTGACAATGCACACGGCTATAAATCATGATCTTAAATCATGTGGCTATCACGGCTATCAATTGCATTATCAAATCAATACATCCATATATTCATGTTAAAATCATCATTTAATTCACCACATCACCATTTAAATCACAACCATAATGCATTAAGCCACATCCAGCATCATTCACTTAATATCAATGCATTTCACCAAGTTTAATCATAAACACGTCATTCTTGCATTTATTCACCATAAATCACATAATCCACATTTCATGAATAAATTAAACAAGGTTACATCAACCTATTACTACACCACATTATATTCATGATTCAACTTCATTCATACTGAAATTCTGGCAGTTCTGAACTAAAAACAGAGTATGAAAATTGATGTTCAGAAGCAGAAATAAAAAGGTGCAGAAAGATAAATAACACAGCAATTTGTTAACCCAGTTCGGTGCAAACTTCACCTACTCTGGGGGATACCAATCCAGGAAGGAAATCTACTAAGAGGAATTAATCCTAAGACTTAAGACACAGACCCCCTGTTCCTAGTCTTCTGACTTAATCTCCACTAGTCTGATTTCTACCCAACACCTGAGTATAAGAAACCCCCTTCTTACTTCCTATTCAAGTAACAACCCAGTTACTAACAGACCTTGTAAACAACCCAGTTTTGAAGACAACTTCAATACATCAAAAACAACACTCGTACCTAAAGGCTTAGAGTGAATTACAACTCAATAAATCTAAACCAACTCAGAACATATGAGTGGTGTACAATACAAAGCTTAAAGCTTACACAAAGACTCTTATGATAAAATCAGTTTTTACTCTACTCCCTAAATAAGTAGCAGCACGTCTTCCTTTATATAATCTTCAGCAGGGACTCATAAATCTGAACCAAATCTTCTTTGAAATACATTCTAAGCCTAAGTCAACTAAGAGGTTCCCGTTGAGTACAACGGATGTGAGGGGTGCTAATACCTTCCCCTCGCATAATCGACTCTCGAACCTAAAATCTCTTATTTAAAGGTAATTTCGAACTTTTTTCCTTTTCTCCCCGAAAAATTAAAAGTTCAGTCGTGATTTAAAATTAGTGATTCAACGCTTCTCAATAGCTTGATATCCGAAATTCGACGCGACAAACGCTGGTCAACGTTTGAAGCTCAGCTTCTGAAGGTCAACGCTGGTCAACGTCTGAACAGTGCGTCTGATGAACAGTTCTTGCGTCTGAAGGTCCATCCTGCGTCTGAAATTCCATTTCAGCTTCTGAAGGTCCTGAAATGCAATTTTTAGCTTCTGAACCTCCTTAAAACCAGTTCCTTGCTTCTGAAGACACTATATAACATCTGGAAAACGCATTGCTTGCATTTTGATTTTACCAAACAATGAAGCCAACCTTTAAATAACCAACAATCTCCCCCTTTGGCAAATTTTTTGGCTAAAATCAAATGCTTCATAAACACAAGTCCTTCATTCATCACAAGAAATTAACCATGAAGAACTCCACATAATGTAGCAAAGTCAGCAGCGGATTAAAAACACAAACAACTGAAATTTACTCCCCATGTAACACATAACAACAGTTTCTGAGGAACATACCTTTTCCCCCTGAAACACAACACTCAGGAACTCCCCCTGAACATAAACAGCTTCTGACAGGAAGCACACAAACTCAGGAACGCTCCCCCTGAACAGCTCAACTCAGCAATCACCAATCACACATATTTCTCCCCCTTTTTAGCCAAATAAGTTTGCCTAAACACCAGCAAACACCAGGAGCAAGAAACACAGCACAGACCACAAAGAACTCAGCACAACACACTTGCAAAGATTAGAACCACAAAGAATCCACACAACAGAAGAACCACCAAAAACTGTAGAGAACAGCACAACTAACAGCACTAACACTAGAACCATAAACCTCAGCACAACACAGATAACATACCAGAAAAACACAGAGAAAACCAGAACACCAGTCACCAACTAGCCAGTCTTCAGACTCAGCATCAGAAATTGCTTACTCTTCATTAGAAACAATCATTAGATGCTGCTCAATTGATATGTGCCTCAGGCACATTCAGAACCTTCTTCCCAGCTATCTTCTTCTCAAAATCAACAACTCTTTTCTGAACACAGGACATAACATCTTCAGACTCACAAGAAACAAGTGCCTTTTGAACAGGAATAGGAACTAACACTTTGCTCCTGATTTTAGATGAACCAGCACCAGAACTCATCTCTGCTACAGGAATGGGCTTGCTGTCATCAGCAACAACCTTTCCTTTTCCTTTGTTCAGCCTCTGAGCAACACCAGCACACTTTGGTCTCCATTCTTTCTTGATTTTGCTTTTATTCACAGCTGGTTCAGTTTTTCTGTGTTGAAAATGCTTGGGATAACCATGCAACTTGTAACAAAAAGGTTTAATGTGACCCTTTTTACCACAATGATGACAAACCCAAGGATGAGAAACTTTCTTGTTTTTAGAATCCTGAGGTTTGTTCTTCATCAGTGGAATATGAGAATCAGCAGCAGGTATGCACCTCTTAGCAGGATTTTGCTTTTTGATGTTCAGGTTCTGATCAACAAATCCAATGCCATTTGGTTTTCCTTGATTCTGATTCTCCAGAATCTCTTCCAACACATCAGTAGCAGAATTCAGCATTCTAACTTGCTTTTTCATCTGATCAAGTTGTGAATTCAGTTGAATTACCACATTACTGAGAACATAAATCTTCTCTAAGTGTTCACCCCTTTCAATCTGAAGTTGAGTGTTAATTTTCTTCTGTTCTTCCATCTGCTTAGACACTTCATCAAATTGATATTGCATTCAGGGCTTTGGAGTTTGCAAGTGACAGAGCATCTTCATCATTGGTCCAATCTTCCTCTAGTTTTAAAACACCTGTCTTGTTACCATCTTTGTCAGTCACAACTGGATGTTCCCAACCCTTCAGAACAGCTTTCCAGGTCTTGCTATCAATAGATTTAAGGAAAGCACTCATGCGTGATTTCCAATAATCATAATTGGTCCCATCCAACAGGGGTGGCCTGTTAACAAACCCTCATTCTTTCTCCATAAAGCCAGAAATTATCTTCCCTAGAGCTCACCCAAATACAGGCAGGGTGCCTGCTCTGATGCCAATTGAAATTCTGGCAGTTCTGAACTAAAAACAGAGTATGAAAATTGATGTTCAGAAGCAGAAATAAAAAGGTGCAGATAGATAAATAACACAGCAATTTGTTAACCCAGTTCGGTGCAAACTTCACCTGCTCTCGGGGATACCAATCCAGGAAGGAAATCTACTAAGAGGAATTAATCCTAAGACTCAAGACACAGACCCCCTGTTCCTAGTCTTCTGACTTAATCTCCACTAGTCTGATTTCTACCCAACACCTGAGTATAAGAAACCCCCTTCTTACTTCCTATTCAAGTAACAACCCAGTTACTAACAGACCTTGTAAACAACCCAGTTTTGAAGACAACTTCAATACATCAAAGACAACACTCGTACCTAAAGGCTTAGAGTGAATTACAACTCAATAAATCTAAACCAACTCAGAGCATATGAGTGGTGTACAATACAAAGCTTAAAGCTTACACAAAGACTCTTATGATAAAATCAGTTTTTACTTTATTCCCGAAATAAGTAGCAGCACGTCTTCCTTTATATAATCTTCAGCAGGGACTCATAAATCTGAACCAAATCTTCTTTGAAATACAATTCTGAAATTTAGCAAGGCTCAAAAAGGAAACATCTATTTCTGAATTCTATCTTGCAAAGATTCTTCAGCAAATATATTCAAACATAAACACGAAGCCAATCTTCATAAGATTTTTACCAAATCAATCAGCCTTCTAGAAAACATAAGCCTGAATAAAACTTCAGTAAATCTCCAAGAGATACACACAAAATTAATCCAAGAGAATGCAGAAAGTCAGCTTCTGGAAACAGCTTCTGAAGTTCAGCTTCTGAAGGTCATCGCTGGTCAACATCTGAAGCTCAGCTTCTGAAGGTCAACGCTGGTCAACGTCTGAAAAGTGCTTCTGAAGACCCTTCCTGCGTCTGATGAACAGTTCCTGCGTCTGAAGGTCCATCCTGCGTCTGAAGGTTCATTTCAGCTTCTGAAGGTCCAGAAATGCAATTTTTAGCTTCTGAACCTCCTTAAAACCAGTTCCTTGCTTCTGAAGACACTATATAACATCTGGAAAACGCATTGCTTGCATTTTGATTTTACTAAACAATGAAGCCAACCTTTAAATAACCAACACATACTATTGTAATTGATTATTAAGTTCATTTCGACATATATCAAGTTTCACAAAAACACCAAGTTCGTCTCAAAATCAACTTTAAAATCAATTCTTCGTAAGCAATTGTTATCCATCAATAAAAGGTCTAGACAGTAGCAAAACAGCACAAAAGGAATGCCTGGGGAAGTCCGAAAACATCCCCCAAGGACCAAAATGCACAGAACAGGACATGAATTATCTGTCAAGGTCGCTCAGCGACTGGGGACTTCGCTTAGCGAAGTCCTGTTTTCTGGGCAACCAGAAAACAGGGCATTCACTACTGGAAGGCCCCAATTTCCACCCAAAAATCTCATTTTTCATCCCAATTGACCCAAAGTCATTTTACAAACAATACCCATGATCAATACACTTAAATTGAAAAATGGATACAAAATGAAACATCTAATTGACATGAATTCTCAAGGTTTTTTTGGTAAATTTCAAAGTTCGTCTCAAATTCCATTTTCATCAACAACTTAGCAAATAAGCTTGTATAACAACATCAACAGTATTTCATCAAGTTCAACATCACCATAATCACCTATTCAAACTATTCCAACAACAACTTATTCATTTAAGCATCAACTTATTCATTTTCACTTAATTAAGCCATTTTAGCAAAAACACCGCCACCAACAACAACAACAACAACTTAATTTTCATCAAGCTACACACCCAACATAATATTTCATGCTTTTCATCATTTGGCAACAATTTACTCAAACAGTAGCAACTTAATCAAATTCACTTAATTAATCAATTTTCCCAAAATCACTTAAATCACAACTTATTCAACATAACTTCATGATTTCTCAAACAAAACACATACACATGCTCATAATCAACTTACATCATTCAATTATCATGTTAAATATCAAGATCATCAAAATTTAGAAAGGTATCAATTAATCATAATAAAACATGAATTTTGACATGAAGAAAATGCAATTTCATCAAAGTTTAGCATGCTTAATTTAATCAACAAAAAAGAGCACGAAATTCACCAAAAACAGCAACAATTATCATGCAATTAATCATAATCTAAAACACCCAAACCTCATAATTGCTTATTAAACTCATTTGGTAAAAGTAATCTCCCCTCTTACCTTAATTCTTCACTTCTCTTGTTACTTCTAGTTGAATTCCCCCCTTCCCCTTGAGCTCTTCTAGTTTCCTCTTCTCCAAGCCTCTCCTCACTCTAATCTTTCACTTGCCTCTCAAAATTTTGTGTTAGAATGTTTAACCTAATTCACCACCACTCATTACTAGTCTGTTTATAATATGGTTTTAGGGTTACTCCCACTAATGGGCTTAGTCACAATTAACTCACAATTATTTTCTATACAATTTTACTTCACTTAAACCCCCCATATTAATTATACACCACTATTCTCTAAAATTCAAATTACTAGTTATTTACAAAAATATCACTCAAGCACTAATAATTCCACTAACCCACCAATCACACATAAATAATCAATTAACAAATATAATTAAATAAATAATACTAATTAATAATAACAGGTAAGTCTAATGCCAAAAATCGATCTGTTACATAAGATATCCTCCTCGATCATACTCAGAGTCACTAGGGGGAACCTCCGTCCTTTTCAAAGACTTCTTCTTTACACAAGGAATTTCTACCTTGCTCCACTGTTTGGCAGGTTTCACACTTGAACCAGCACCGGATTTCTTAGGGGTCTTAGAGGGCTTACTTGCAGCCACCACAACTTTTCCTTTTCTCTTCTGCTTCAACCTTGCAGCAATAATAGCAGCCAACCTCTTACCTATAAGCTTATCATCAGAGTCAATATCATCTACATGAACCACATTAGCAGGCACAATTTTCTCCACACCACCATTAGACATATTTCTAGAGACATCTTTCTCCTTACCATCATCAGACTTATTCTCACTCATGTTGGATTGGGAGTTTTGAGGAGACTCAGCTACCTCATCATCATGGGGGTTCTCATAAGCAGGAACATAACTATTATCAGACTCTGTATGAGGGGTCTTAGGGATGGACACAACACTCAAATGGGAAAATGTTTCTTTGGTGGGATCAACAACAGGGGTAACATGATGATTTGTGGGGGAAGTCATAGGGTCAAGACTCTTTTCTTTAATGGGGGACACATGAAAATTTTCATCAACAATGTCATTAGCAACACCATCAACAAGACTAGAAAATTCTCAGAGACTGACTTTCCAGATGTCTCAACACCAACCACAACATTCAGATCGTCAGATGTCTTAACAGTGACATCAACATTTGGTTCGACATGCAAGGGTTTTATAGGACCAACATATAAACTGGACATGGTATGAGGTTTCTTAACACCAATAGCAGGTTCAACAAGATTATCGTTCCTAATTTCACTAGGGGGATCTTGAATCGACGCAGGGGGAGTTAAAGAGTCACTTACATGAGAAGGCTTAGCCTTTTTAGCAGCAGGAGTTTTTGTTCTTCTTTTGGTTGGAACATGACCTAGAACAATAATGGAGGTGGCATCAGTGATAACATCAGAAGATCCCTTTTTTACATTCGAACGGGTAACCCTGGCCTTCGAAGAAGTATCAACTTTTTAATCCTTAGGGATATTATGAGGAGTGGATTCAGAAGTGTTGGACATGTTGGAATCTTGGGCAACTTTGAATTTCATGGTGAGAGGGAAAGGTAGAGAGTTGTTGGAATGATTATTGGAGTGATTTCTGAAAGAATAAAGAGAGAAAACACAAATGCGAGTGGAAATGGGGTTATGGCGTGTAGGATAGTGGTTAAGGAAAGTTTGTAATGATTTCCATGAATTAGCGTGCACCATTAAACAAAGGGAAGAGAAAGTAAATGATGCACACCTATGCTTCAATAATTGCTATAACTGCTCAGAAACACAAATGATTAGTTCATCGCTTAACTTCTCAAACTGAACCGTATCTAAAGCTTTGGTAAAAATATATGTAAGTTGCTTCTCAGTAGCCACATGTTCAAGAGTCACAATTTTATCTTCAACAAGATCCCTAATAAAATGATGATGAATATCAATGTGTTTAGTCTTGCTATGTTGAATGGGATTCTTGGAAATATTGATGGCACTCAAGTTGTCACAGTATAATGTCATGACATCTTGTTCGACATTGTACTGCTTCAACATCTGTTTCATCCAAAGCAATTGAGAACAACTACTTCCAGCAGTTATATATTCTGCCCCAGCTGTAGATAAGGACACACAATTTTGCTTCTTGCTAAACCAAGAGATCAAATTTTTACCTAAGAAGAAACATACTCCAGATGCGCTCTTCATATCAACAACACTTCCTGCTCAATCAGCATCACAATATCCCACTAACATAGAACTAGTATCATGGGAGTACAAAAAACCATACTTAGATGTACCATTGAAGCACTTCATGATTCTTTTCACTTGAGTGAGATGACTAACTTTAGGCTCAACTTGGTATCTAGCACAAACTCCTACAACAAAAGTGATATATGGTATACTAGTTGTGAGGTATAAGAGACTACAAATCATGCTCATATAGAGACTTTGATCAACATCAACACCTTTTTCATCTTTTGTTAATTTTACATGTGTTGCAGCAGGTGTTCTCTTGTGACTAGCACTTTCAAGACCAAACTTCTTCAGTGGGTAGAAATGAGTATGATGGGAGAATTGAAGTTCTTTCTTGGTATTCAAATCAACCAGTGCAAAGATGGAGTCCATGTTCATCAATCCAAATACACAAAGGAACTTCTAAAGAAGTTCAATTTAGAAGATTGCAAACCGATGACTACACCAATGCATCCCAACTACAACATGAGCAAAGAAGAGTCCAACATCAAGGTGGATCAAAAGCTATTCAGAGGTATGATAGGTTCCTTGCTTTACCTAACAGCTTCGAGACCAGATATTTTATTCAGTGTCTGATTGTGTGCTAGATTCCAGTCAAATCCTAGATAATCTTATTTAACTGCTGTTAAGAGAATCTTCAGGTATCTGAAGGGAACAACTAATCTTGGATTACTTTACAAGAAATCCCAAGATTATAAGATGGTTGGATTCTGTGATGCTGACTATGTTGGGGATAGAATTGAAAGAAAATCCACTAGTGGAAGTTGTCAATTCCTTAGTGAGAACTTGATATCCTAGGCTAGTAAGACACAAAGCACCATTGCTTTGTCCTCAACAGAAGCATAATACATCTCAGCTGCAAGTTGTTGTACACAACTGCTCTTGATGAAACATCAGTTTGAAGACTATCAGATTTGTGAAAGTAGAATTTTATTTTACTGTGATAATATTGCTGCCATCTGTCTATCTAAGAATCCAATTCTTCACTCAAGAGCCAAGCACATTGAGATAAAGCATCATTTTATAAGAGACTATGTTCAAAAAGGGGTCATAGATATATAATTCATTGATATTGATCATCAATGGGCTGATATATTCACACAACCTCTAACTGTTGAATGTTTTGACTTTATCAAAAAAATCTGAACATACACTTTATCTGAGAATGATGCTTGACTCTGAAGGGTAACAACAGTCTGTAGGAACTCAGATGCAACACTAGTCAGAGTCTCTTAATTGATGCCTCTGATTAGGAGTTGAGTCTAAGTACCCACACCCTCTGATGATACCTAGAATTTGGACAATCGAGGCTCTAACAGTACACGGAAGTGGAAAGGTCTTTCAAAACGTCTTTATTGACACCTACTCATCTACATATCACACTTCTGAGTAAGTTTCTGACATGGCATGTAACTGTTGGTTATTAACTGTTAGGCAATGATGTCTCGGCTTTGATTACTGCTTTCTTGCACCCCCAAATGTCATTAATACCTTTTATTTGATCTTATGTTTTCAAAAACCACCTGGAACTGAAAAGTATTTTTTGCTCTATTTATACCTTGTCTTTTCTCTTAAACTTCTCATTTCATTTCACTCCATTTTTCCTCAAAATGTTTTCTGAAAAACATCTTAACATTCAAGAAACTCTTAGTGAAACTAAAATCCAAAAAGACAAACTTATAAGCATCTGGAAAAGCACTCTCAATCTCAAAGGAAGAACAATGGAAGCTCTTGGAAAAGAACTGAAGTTTCTCAAGATATCCATTGTGGATGAGTGTGATATGAAGACCCTGCTCACAAATGAAAAACAAAAAACAGGGATTAGGTCATCTATTACAAGGATTGATATTAGCATATATCAACAGATTATATCTAATATGTCTGATATCAAAGCTAAGAAGCCCAACTCTGTCATTCGTAAAGGTACAACGAAGATTGCTGCCTTTGTACCTAATGATGGTTGCTTAGACCACATTGAAGAACTGACTACTAGGTTTGGACGAAAAGGTCATATCGTCACCTTTCCTAGTGTCAGATTCAAGGTTGTGAAGGTCTCTGGAGCTACTGCTTTGATGATGAAGCTGAAGTAAGAGCTGCAAGACCTTGAAGATGAACTAGCAGAAGACTCCAAGAGCATAAGATTGAAGATTTAGGAGTGCTTAGGTGCTGAGTTCAAAAATTAGGATTTTATTTTTTAAGTTGTTTCCTTGTTTCCTTGTTTTGTTTTCTTGTTTGCTTGTTTTGTTTTTCTTTTTATCTGCTGTAATTTCCGTGATTAATGAAAGTTGTTTATCAAATCTGATTGCATCTTTGTTTAATCATGATTTTACAGTCCTTTTTTTTATTTTGTTTAGTTCAGTTTTAATTTTTTTTATGACAAAAGGGGGAGAAGAATAAAGTATTTGAGTTTTGAGCCTAACGAAAAAAGCTAAAAAGGAACCTAAACACTTTATCACTTTATTACTTGGTAAAAGATTTGGTACACTTGCCTAAATCCGACCATCAGTAACCTTTAGTCTGAACTTGGAAGGAAGACTCCTAAGAATCTTATTGACATGATCAGGTATATTATAGCTTTTACTCAAAACTTGAAGGCCTGATACAAGAGTTTGAAACATTGAATACATGGTTTCAATATCTTCATCTTCCTTCATTTTGAAAAGCTCATACTGATGAACCAACTGGTTGGCCTTAGCCTATTTTACCTATTGATTTCCTTCATAGGTAGAACACAGTGACTCAAAAATAGCTTTTCTAGTAGATTTATCCAAGATCTTGGTATACTCTGAGTGAGGTAGTGCATCCACCATAATCCCTCGTACTCTATGTTGCTTTTTGTATTCTTTCTTTTGAGTAGCAGTCAGACTTTTCATGTATGTCACTATTCCATCTGTATCAACAGTAAATGTGATACCATCTTCAATAATGTCCCACATTTCTGAAGGAAAATCGACATAGATAAGGCAGCGGAATTTTAAAATTTTTGATTTTCTTTCCTTGGATCATTATGAATATGACATGAATCAGTGATGGAATTGTTACCTCTTGTAGTGCAGAAACGATTTCTTCTATCACAGCCAAGCAAGCAAGCGAAGCCTCTACTCGTCCACACGAACGGTTTCCTCTGGTTCCCGGTGCTAGCCAAGCGATCAGAGGTTAGGGAGAAAAGGAAGGATTTCGGTTTTGCCTCTTAGGGTTACACGAAAAAGTGCTCACTTGATTTCAGCACTAGAGTTCTATTTATAGAGCTCCTTGCTAAACGAAATCAGCAATCATAATGGGCTTCCGTAAGCTCAGCTTCCGCTAACTAATTAGCTTCAATTGCTAAACGCACCCCATCTTATATTTCTCCTTTTGACCGTTCTATTGTGAGTGACCCTATAGGTTCTTGTAACGTTGGCAATAATATTAAATCTTATATTTAATATTATAAACAGTGAGCGGTATCTACCAACACATCACTGCTACCCAAGTCACAAGAATGTCAAGTGATCTGACGAAACTTTTCCATGATAATATCTATGTGTACGATTACTCCTTTGTCCTAATATCTTTATTGAACACATGGCATATATTGCAACACCCTTGTTTAGCTCAATATTTATATTTCTTGATCCCGAAATATACTGAATAACGAATAAGTCCAATAGCTCATATTGACTTAATTCGGCATGACCATGCATTTTTCCAGTCATATTTCATCAAGAGGCCTAAAGATATGTCTCCTGTTATGAAGGAGGGACAAACCCCATCTAGGACACTCATGTCCCTCAGCATGATTCGTCGAGTGCCCATTAACCAACGTTATAATTATCTTGTTACACATAACGTTTGAATGACAATAAAACACTTGAGTCCACATCTAGGGATCACAGTGGTTTCAGGTCTAAGAGTGATATGCATTATTATCATTATGAGAATAACTTATGACGATTTCATAACATACTATGTAGTATTCTCATGATGGGTCAATCCAGTATAAATATTACTCCTAATACTCAAACCTATGTATAGACTTAATATCTCATATTCATGACCTATGAGATATGGTTATCAGTCTACATACATAATAGTCTCCATGCTTTATTATTATTATCCCAATTCATATTAAAGCTTGGCTACAGATACTTTTAAGAATAATGTTCTTTCTATTGATGTAATCTCATAATTAAGTCACACTTAATATTCCATCACATGAACCAACTATTCTAGGGACTTTATTAACTTTATAACGAGTGTAATAAAGAACACCATATTTTATTTAATAATAAAAGTCATGATACATATGAATAGTTTAACATAAACTATTGGCCTCTAGGGCTTACACCAACAATTTCATCATCAACACCAATGATGTAACTGTACATCTTGCTTTTCCACCATGAAAATTGAGTAGCATCTCCACTGAAGAATGGAGGTTTTACTGAGAAATTGTGCTTATCACTTGCGGAGGTGTTGTAATCATAGTTGATAGCAGCATTATGGTTTCTACCAGAAATAGTAAGACCATAATCACTTTCAAAAGACATGTTTTTCTCTCTGGATCTTTAATTATGGCATGGTTAAGTGGCTGAGCACAGACCATGCTCTGATACCAACTGAGGTGATAAAAACACAAGAAGGGGGGTTGAATTTTGTTGGCTTTTTCAAAACTTTTCTAAGTGTTTTTAACTGGTCATAGTCTGATGGGTTCAGAGTCTGATTGCAGCGGATATATCAAACACAAAGATAAAAGGAGAGAGAGAGAGAGCGAGAGAGAGAGTAGACACAACGTAATTGATACTGGCTCCTCCTACAAACCAGAAGTAGTCCAATCCGCTTGCACTTCTAAGGGATTTCACTATAATCACACAAGATTACAATTGCTCAAAGAAACTTCCACGAGACTTCCAAATGCTCAAGCACACGAGCAAGAGACTTCCAATGCTCAATCACAACTAAAGGAGACTTCCAATGCTCAAGTACACAAGCTAGAGACTTCTAGGTGTTTACAAATAAATAAGATTTGTTCTTACACTTGGTATACAATCAGGGGTGTAAACAATACAATGCAGAACAGACTCAAATACTTAGAATTTCTATGATAAAAACTTTGATAAAAAAATTCTTAAGTGTTCTATGCGCTTTTTGATTTGACAGAGTAATGGCACAATTAAAATAGTAAAGTCTTGTTATTGTTCTTCAAGTCTTCAACTCCTTATATAGGCTAGGATTTGAGAGACGTTGGAGAAGAGTGCTAGCGCATTAAGAGTCAGTTGATATGCTTCAAATCAAGGATGTTGGGTCTTTTCCTTATATGGATAATTTCGTTGATTACACATTCAAAATTCCTGTTACTGAAACTAGAATTATCCGTTCATTCTCTTTGTCCTTTAAGTTCCTTGTCCTGTTTCTACACGTGGTGAGAAGAAGACAAACTGTACTATCAGACTTTGATAGAGACAACTGCATAATAGGACAAATATGACTGTGGTGTCTGGGTCCCTCAAGATCTTCTGTACTTCAGAGTCCGGAGGTCTTCAGAGTCTGATGGTCTTCAGAGTCTGAGGTAGATCTTCAGCTTCTGAGTAGCATCCTTACTTTTGATCTGAGGCATTGACTTCTGGTTGACTTTTCTTCAGATCTTCTACCATAGACTTTAAGCTTCTTTTGTGATTCTGATGCCCTTATACATGTTTAGACCTTGTTAAATTTTAATCTATGGTCCTGCACACTTGAACATATAATAGCATATCCAATTGTTTTTTAATACTTTATTATCATCAAAACCTTAAGAATTGTACAAACCAATTTTGTTCCAACATCATTCACAATTAATTCATTATATATCAAGTGTTCAAATTCTTAGATAGTGTGTTTTGTTATTAATTGTTTTGGTTTGAGATAGTTTAGTTTTGTGATTTAGATTATGTATTGAATATTGATTTAACAAATACAATACATTGTTGAATTTCTTATTCATAGTTGAATTGTTGTTATTACACGTTGATTTAGTCTTATCATTTGAAGCGTTAGCAGAAATCCAATAGTCATTAATATTTTCCAAGGGATTTCAAAACTACGCTTTCGCAAACGCGTTATCTAAAATAAGCTATTCACCCCCCCCCCCCCCTCTAGCTTCATTGTTTAATCGTCATATAGACTGACAACTCACTCTCACCTATTGGTCCACCGTCTTTTAATTTTTTAAACACTAATGATGACATAGCATCATATGATATTTTTGGCAATGTTTTTAGTACTTTACTTTGCATTTGAAGACAATTAAGATGAGAATTAGAGGAGTTGTCAATGGTTTGAGGAACATTTGTATTGTTTTCACTCGAGTCGTTGTAATTCACTTTTATCCTAAATCATGCAATTCATAGGTGTTTTGAGTGTTTTGTAGTGAGAAGTCATGTAAATCGACAAATCAAGACATCACGTCACGGAATCAAGGATATGAAGATTGAGGATCAACGGTTCTAATAAGGTTTTTGAAGACAATTTAAAGTGAATAAATTTAATTTCAAGTTCCTAGGAACTTCCAGACGGAAGAAGGATCGAAAACGAGAAGAAAACACAAAATTTCACACACAGGGGTTGCCTCATGCGCTAGGCCATGAACTACTAGCGCATGAGGCAGTGTTTCCACTGTCACATGCGCCTCTTGTGCCCCTGTCATGCGCATATGCGCACAACTGCGGGCAACAATTGCCAGTATCTTGTTTTTCAAGCTAAAACGGTGGAAAAAGATCAATTTTCTTCTCTTAAACCCTAAGTAATCATTTGCTATAAATAGAGACCCTTGCACACATTATTATTCATTCAGAAAGCTAGCGGTTCAAGGCAAGGGTCAAACTTCAGAGTTCTAAGGCAGATGATCTCCATCCTCCTCTTGTTCTCTCTAGGGTATGTTTTTCTATTGTTTTGTTATGATGTTTGTTGCCATAAGCAACTAAATATCTTGATTAGGGTTCTGAGATGAACCCCTTCTTATTTGTTGGATTCAATTAATAAAGTTTTCATTAAGTTATGCTTTTCTTGTGTCCGATTTAAATTGATCTTGCATGTGCTTAATGCTTTTTCAATTGAGAATTTGTATCGGTAATCTTGAAAATTGATCTATATAGAATTAGTAGGATTGACAAGCCGAAAATATTGTTTTGTTCATGGCAGTTCTAATTGCTTATTTCTTAATTATGTTCATGAAATTCAAGTTTAAAATCTAGGGTTTTCTACTCTCTTCTTTGAGGAACGCCGCAGTTTAACTAGGTTAACTCGGAACATACATTGTTGTAAGATATTTAATTAATGGAGTTTTTAAATACTAGTTTCATAATTCATCTGTAGACACCACATAACTGTTGTTTTCTAAGTTAATTCCAACAAAGACGGAATGAGGTTCAAGGATTCCCTAATCGCCGTTAAACTTCTGAATCACAAACATAACCCTGCAATCTTTTCTTAATCTCTTTTAATTTCACTCTTCAAAATAAGTTTTGTTAATTGGTAAGTTGAACGACAATCCATGTGGAGAACGATAAACTTGCTACTTTATTACTTGTTACGATTTGGTGCACTTATCAATTTCGTCCATCAACCAACTCCAGCTCTACAGGTTAATCAACTTTTTTTTTTAATTTTTTTTTTGTTAGAAGGATGTGAAAGCGTTGCATTGTTGATGTTGTGTTCAATGGAGATGATGTAGAGACAAAGCATGAGCAAATCTTAGATATCTATTCGTGCGGATGGAGGGACAAAGATGGTTGGGGGAAGCAAGATGAGATTCAGATGTGTCATGACAAGTTAGGGCTTTTGGGGCTTTGAGAATATGAAGATTTCTGTGGTGAATCAAGAAGATATTTCATTTAATTCATTCAACGTCTCTTAAAAGAAATTTGCTCTCCTTTAACGGAGTTTCCACAAAATTCCATTTCTAATTCCACACCCCATAAATTATTTTGTGTCTCAATTATCTCTTAAATGCACATATTTTTATGTTTCAGTGGATAAAAGTTACAAATTTTAATGTTAAAAATTGTGGGCATGACTTATTGGATTTTACGCAGAGAGTGGCCAAAGAAAGGGAATGCCGAAACAGAGTACACCAAGGGTATTTCTTTGGAGAGGAGATTGCACCAAAGGTTGATGACAATTCATTACCTAATAAATAATTAAAAGTAATTAAAAATCAATAAACATAAACAACCGGTAATCAAGTAATGGGTTAAAAGTAACCAAAAAAAAGTAATGGGTTAAAGAAAATGGATGAGGTGGACCAATAGGTGAGAGTGTCCAAGGTAGAAATAACATTAAAAGTGTAATGACGATTCTTTTTAATGGGAAGTGGAAACACTTGAAAGAGGTAATAGATAACATTAAATGAAATTATTGTTCATGGTTCTTAAATTGGAAAGAAAGAAATATATAAGAACTTTGTTTCCACAAATTGGTGGAAATGTCCATTACAATCTCTTGAAAGTGTATGATTATTTCAAATTGTAATTTTGAGTACCACATTGTACTCAAATTAATAAATTTTGTTATGTATAAAATAATTTAATCCCAAATTCCTTATCAGTAGCTTGATGTGATTAAAAATAGGGTTAAATAAGTAAATAAGTCCCCATAAATATACCAACATTTGATTTTAGTCCCCCTAAAATATTCCTTAGGCTTTTGGTCCCTCGAAAAGTTTTCATCCATGAAATTAGTCCCTGCTCTACATTGAGAACAAGGACTAATTTCATAGATGAAAAATTTTGGAGGCACCAAAAGCCTAAGAAATATTTTAAGGGGACTAAAATCAAATGTTGATATATTTAGGGGGATCATTTACTTATTTAACCCTTGAAAATAAAACCCTCTGGCAAAACAACAACAAAACACGAAAGTATAACTACGAATTAGACCAAGTAATTCAAATATATTTTTTTAGGTAAATGACATTGAAATTTCGGTTATATATTAAGGAAAACATAATTTTATATTTGATTTGAGCGTTAATTCCTTAGATTAACTTCAGTCTTTGGTCACCACCAAAAAAAAAAAAAACTTCAGTCTTTGCTCTCCTGTCAAATCGTGTCACTCCTTTTCATACCAAACCAACTCCTGCAAAATTATTCCAGCAAGGGACAAACACAAGGTCAAAAAGAATGAATAAAAGTGATTTTATTTAACATTCTAAATTCTAGATATTTTAAACAATAACAAAATACTCACTTTTATATTTGAGATAGTCTCTTCCTAAGTTTTATTACTAAATTTTATGTAATATATATATATATATATATAGTTATTATTGTCTAAAAATTAGTTCCTTTACTTACCTTTCAAAATTTAGGGTTTAGGGTAAGGGACAAGTGAATTCAAAGTGTTTTAGAGGTTCGCGTTGAGATTTTTATTTACTTCTATAGGCATTTCTTCAAGGGTATGTAGGACCTCCAGATGCTTGATGGTATGGAGTTTACTGGCATCTATCCAGGTGATAACTCCACTTTGTTGGCTTTGTTCCTTGCTTTTGAAATTGATGTAGTGGTGGCTAATAGTAATGGTAATAAGAGTGCAGATCCGAATTGTTTTAATTTCTCCTTCCTTAAAAGGGTATGACCCCTTCTAAAGGGTGAAGTGGGAGTTATATTTGACTTGTTATTCTCCCGCATAGAGCTGTCGTGAAGTTTTTTATCTTGTTTTTCACCCTTATTCGTAATGTTGAATTTCATCTTGGTATAGGGGATTTCCGCAATATTTCCCCCTTTTGGTATTGTTATAAAGTAGTGGCTAAAGTTTTTTCCAGAAGTTTGACGAAGATGGTGTGGTGGTGGTTAACAAAATCATTGATCTCATTAAGAAGTCTACGAAGTAGTTCCTAATCTTTAAAGTCGACTTTGAGAAGGCTTGTGATTTTGACAATTGGAGTTTCCTCGATTATATGATAAGGAGGTTTGGTTTTGGTTGTAGGTGGCATAGTTTGATTTGGGATTATGCCTTCTCAAGGAACCTCCAAGTGTTGGTGAATGATTGTCCAACTAAAAAAATTAATATCCAAAAGGGTCTATAGAAGAGGGAACCTCTAGATCCTTTTATTTTTCTTCTGGTGGTTTAGAGGTTGAGTGGCGCAATAAGGAATGCACGAGAGTGTAGTTTGTAATTTAGATTTTTAGTCGGAACCCTTGTCTTGGCTTCCATCCACCTTTAGTATGCATATAATACCATTTCCATTGGTGAAGAAAATATGGATAATCTTTGGAATCTTAAAGCAAATTGTTGATGCTTCAAACTCTCGTCAGAGCTTCTTGTTAAATTTGAAAAACAATAGTATTATGGGTGTCAATGTCAATATATTTTTTTTAGGGATGGCAACAAGGTTATTTCATTGTAGAGAAGGGACAATTCCTTTCATTTATCTTGGTCTTCTGGTTAGCATCTGTTGATTGATATCATATCTAGGATATTAGGTTGTTGGAGTAATAGGTTTGTCACCTTACGGATATATTTGACCTCCTCAACTTAGTTCTCAACTATATCCCTATAAATTATCTCTTTCATGAAAATGTCATTAAAGGTGCGAAAGAGTATAATTCAACTGCAAAGGAGTTTCCCGGGGGAACCAAAGGTGATAATAAGATTGCTTGGGGTGAGATAAGATGATGTATTTAAACCTACGAGATGGCGGAGAGCTTAAATGAGACATTTGCGGTGTGTGAGCGTCTGCCTTCTAGGTAAGTGGTGTGGGAGATTGATATTTGAAGTGATTGTAATGTGAAGGGAAATTCTTTCTACGAGGTATGGCTCTTGATATCAATTGTCTTACGTTGGAGGCCGAGATGAGTGTTAAGGTTTTTCTCTCAGTGGTGTAAGGCCTGTGTCATTGTACAACACCACACTGAGTTTTGTTGTGGATTGGTTCACGACGAGTGTTGTGATTTTGTGTTGGATTAGTTCTTGATGGTGTTGTGAAGGTGGTAGGTAATGGTCTTATTACCACTTTCTGGCATGATTTTGGGAGGGGGCATCGCTCGCTTAAAGCAGTTTCCTATGCTTTTTTGGACTTCTAAGCAGCGAGAGGGGCATGTAGAGGTGATGGGCAATTGGGTGGAGAATATCTACGTTTGAGATCTCAATGTAAGGATTGGTTTGTTCGTTGTGATTTAGATCTCCTGTATGGTCTTTTAACGTCTCATAATATCATAACTATGTCCGTTGCGGCATATTCTTGGACCTAGAATTATGACCTTTCTAGTATTTATTCACTACTCATTTAGGTCAGCTTACATGGTCTTCTTTGGAGGGTGCCAACTGAGGGGAAAACGGTGGGAGAGATCAATCCTATAGACCAGGTGTGAAAATCGTGGAGCCATTATAAGATCGTTGTCTCCTCTTGCCAGCTCCTCTAGATAGGTTGCCTACGCGCCAAAACTTCTTCCCGCGTAGGGTGATCATGGGTCCTAGTTGTTCTTTTTGTGTGTTCTATGGTACTTTGGTGGAGTTGTCGGCTCACTTGTTCTCTCCTTGTAATTTAGCGCTACATGTGGGGTACTGTATAATTAGGTGGTTAAGTTGGTAGTTCATGTTACCTCTCGACCTTTTTGGTATTTTTCAATGGCTATAGGGATTGACTATATAATTTGCCATATTGTTGTATCGGTTATCTGGATGTTCCACAATGATCTAATTTTTTCCTGGAGAGATACTAGTGCGGAGCTTCTTGTGAATATTATTAAATTTTGTTCATGGAAATCGTTCCTTTCCAAGCGTTCTAGTAACCCATGTCCCTTCCAAGAATGGGACATGAAACTAGTCATGTGCTGGAATAATTAGGGTCCTGTTGAGGGGTCCAATTTGGATTCACAATGGTTGTGGTTATCTAGTTGTCTTCTCTTAGAGGCCTCGTCAGCTTGCTCTTGCGGTGTTTAGGGAACATGTTTGCTAGGCATGGTGGTTCTAGAAGGCTGCCCGAGGCTTTGGTGTTTTGGTGTTTTTAGTTAGTCTGTCTTATTCGTTTTTGTTTTTAGTTCTCACCTACTTTTGTGTTTTGTGGTTGACCTGCTCCGAGTAACATAATTTGTTGGATCCATTAGAGAACCGCAAATTGGTTCGCGTGAACCGATCCACGGTACTTCTGCATATTGATTCGCCGAAATTCATGTGAAAACTCGCAGGCACAAGCGTACCCCGTATAGATCTAGAAATAGGGAAGAAATAGTTTATGAAGATGATGATGAAAAGGAGGCAGCCGCTGTTACCGCAGGAAGAAATAGATCGAGAAACTGGGTTTGAAAAGGAGGCAGCCGCTGCTGTTATAGTAGGAAGGAGGAAGATGATGATGAAATTAGGTTTTTTTTTGTCCTGGACCATTATATTCATTGGGCCGCTGAACTTCATTAGATGGGCCGCTGAATTGTTTTTATATGGGTTTGTTTGGACTATTTGAATTATAATATAATGAAGTTACAATTATAATCTTACCCCCTTTCTACCCCTTTCAAAAAAATTATAATCTCACCAATAAAACCTCATAATTATCCAATGAAATTGATGGAGAATTTAATGATCAAGGAAATACAATGATGAGAGTTGTTACCAAGAGAAGAAGAAATAATAATTGAGCTTTTGTTTGTGTTGTTATGGAATTATGTTCAATGACGAGAGTTGTTACCAAAAGAAGAAGAAGAAATGATAATTGAACTTGTTGTTTATGTTTTTATGGAATTATGTATGTCAAAGTTGAATTTTATTTATGAAATTAATATTTTTAATCATTTTTTGTTTATTTAATTATTATTTTTCATAACGTACCGATTAATACATTAGTACGTAACATTAGCACGTACCGCGAACCGAAATAACGTACCGATTATGTATACCCCACGTACCCGAACCGGTACCACCTATCGAAGCAAACTACGAATTATGTGACTATGGACCTGCTCCTCCTTAGAGTTGGGTACTTCTTGTACTCCATGTATGTTCTTCCCCGTTTTGGGTTTTAATACATATAGAGACACACACATTGTCATTAAACACAAAAAGATCTCAAAATGAGCTATGAATGCTTGTAAATTACGTACCTGTCTACAAACTGGGCAAGTTTTACTCATACTCATCCATTCGTATACACAGCTAAGGTGATAATGGTGACAGCACCTTGTAGCAATCTTAGGATTTTCATCGGTATATTCTGCAACACATTTATAGGATACTAATTTGAACTATGTAACTGTTAAATCACATTAAAACAGTATCATGGTGTTGGTTACTAGGCAATAGAGGAGGGAGGCTCCAATATTGCTTATTTGATTGGTCGAATAATCTTGTTGTAGATTGTATCTGAAAGTAATGTCTCACATCTCTGGTTTTAAAATGAAAGATTATTTTATTTCTTTAATTCTGTTAAAATTCAAATTTTATTAAATAGTTATTATTGTAAAATGGTTACAACCAAAACAAAAATCAATAATAATTAAAACAGTTACCTTCAAAACATATAAGACAGTTATCCTTATCAGATGATTCAGTTTCACGTGCCACATGTTTCAAAGTGGATTTTGCTTCAACAAGTGACGCAGATACTAATTCTGAATTTGCAGCTGCAGGATTCTTTGAAAAAGGAAAGGGTGTAGAACAAGATCCCATATGTCTATACTGTGAAGAATAGTATCACAAGATAATTCCATTAAAAAAAATAAAATAAAAATACCTATGATATAAAAAAAATCGAGTTAGAACTATCATCTTTAGTAATTATTACTTGGAATCGTACATAAGATAAGAAAGAATGAAAACAATAATGAAAATTACAGAGGAGACAATAGAAGTGTTGAAATCTTGGGTTCCATGATGATGATGATGATGATGGGTAGTTTGTGGAGTCGATCCCCTTAAACAACCACTTACGGCACCCATAATGTAATTCGATATATGTGAGAGAGAAGAAATTTTTGGAGCTGAATTAATAGGGTTTAACTTCTGTTCCAAAAAAATAGGGTTTAACTTGAAAATAGGAATTCAAGTATTTTTTTTGACGAAAATAAATTTCAAATTTCAAACTAGAGTTAATGAAATGTCAAGGAAAGAAAAAGATCTCTCGCCCAATCGTATCTGCATGTCGCTATATCAACTGAAATTCTCATATTTCAAAAAATAAATTTGAAATTTTCCATTTTCAATGAAAATAGAGTTGTCGAAAATTCTATTTTCATTGAAAATAGAGTTATGTAACCCAAAAAAAAATTTCAAACTCTTAAATTTGAAAATAAATTTTATTAAGTTCAAAATAAATTTGAAATTCTCCATCTCAAACTCTTTCCTTCAAAAAAATTTCAAACTCTTAAATTTGAGATTACTGGTTAAAAAACTGTTATAAACGAATAAGGCGGATGGTTTTTATAGTCAAAACGAGGTTATTCACTCCCAATATTTGATCGGAACAATCTCTTCTTTCTCATCCAATGCAATTCGAGCATATCTATTGTGTAAAATGCAAGTCCGACAATGCAAAGATAAGACTCTTTTTTTTTTTTTTAATGAAGAAGCAAATATAAGACTCTTGCTAATAGTTTATAAAGAGAGACATGTATCACTTTACATGTCGATTTTGTAAGGAAGAGTTAAGTTCAATATCAACATGAAATCAGAGTCTATCGATTCGAACCACTGACCATTTATACACGCATCAAGACCAATAGTGTTGGGCATTAGAGCGTGTATTAGGAAAAACCCAAGTTCCCACATTAGAAAAATATGACTCTTTTTAAAAGTTTATGACGAGAGGCACTCCTCATCTTACAAGCCGGATTTATAAAGATGATTTAGACCCAAATTTACACAATATTAAAACTATAAAGAAAAAATAATTGGGAACATGGATTAAAGGCAAGTTTTCTACGCATTTTTAAAGAAACAAAGTTAGAATAGAGAAGCCACTTTTTCTAGCGGAAAGATTGGCACTAAATGTCCGTCTATCCGCTTTTCTCTTGTAGATAACCTATACTTATATATTTATATCTAGGCTTAATTGCACTTTTGCCCCCTATCTTTTTCCAATTGTGCGATTTTGCACCCCATATTTTTTTTGAGCAATTTTGCACCCTATCATTTACCCCCTTGCTGATTTTGTAGCCCCTCATGTGTTTTTTTGCTGATGTGTTGAATTTTGCTGACATGTCTTCATTAAATGCTTGCCATGTGTGTAATTTGTATTTTTAAAAAAATCAAAATTCAAAGGCTTTTCTTTAATTGTATTTTTAAAGAAATTGTTGACAGACTCAGCAGCAGATTGAAATTCTTCAAATGATAAAAAGGCTTTTCTCTTGAACTCCACAATAGCCTCCTTCACCTCTAAAGTCACCTTGGGATGGCTACTTGTACTTAGTAGATCCAAGAGTTCATGAAGTTCAGACAGCGTGTCAGGATCAGAGGAGACATCAGATAAGTCCTTAACCATTAACAGATCCAAGGATTTAATAGCCTCTCTAATTGATCAAAGTGAAGCATCTTCAGAACCTGACGTAGAAGATATGGTTTCCTTGGCAATAATACCGAGTCTTCTATCAACACGGTCAAAGGGATCATCCGAGTCAGAACCTTCAGAATCAGCCTTCGAAGAAGATTCTTCAGATTCAAGTTCACCAGAGGATACTTCTTCCAGTTCCATAACATCGCCCTCACCGCAACTTTGAATGACAAGTGGGTCATTTGGAATTGTAGTAAAATGAACTTCCTCCTCCAGAAACCTCTCTGATGTTTCTCTCATGAAATCCTCCAAAGACCTCTTATATGGACATATTGGTTTAGGGCCTATACCTTTTTCCAACTTCAATTATTTGAATTTTGATTTTTTTAAAAATACAAATTACACACATGGCAAACAGTTAATGAAGACATGTCAGCAAAATTCAACACATCATCAAAAAAACACATGAGAGGCTACAAAATCATAAAGGGGGTAAATGACAGGGTGCAAAATCGCTCAAAAAAAAATATGGGGTGCAAAATCGCACAATTGGAAAAAGATAGGGGGCAAAAGTGCAATTAAGCCTTATATCTATTGTACCAATATAAAGCGAATACATTATTTTGATCAGACTTTTTCACTTTCATTTTTATCCTTCATTTAAACTATTCTATTTACAATTTTATCTATTTTACCTTATTATTTAAATTATTAATAAAAAATGTTAAATTCCATTAAAATATGAAGAACACCACTACACTAGGAATTGAATTATTAAATAAACAAATAGTTAAATCTCATTAAAATAGAAACAACATTACATGAACAATATTTCACACTTTTTAAAAAAAATTATTTTAATCTTATTTCCAACAAATATTTGATCATAGTATATATCAATATTGATATCTTTTTTTTATATACTGTTAAGCGCAATTAAAACATAGATAGACGGTTGATAAAAATGTTTTTGTGAAGGATATTGTGATCTCGAGTGGTTTGGAGGAAGTTGGAGTCGGAGGAAGTTTTGTTTGCTTGGGAGGAAGAGTTATTTGAAGAGTGTGAATATTTGTTAGCTAATTTTCCTTTGCAGAATGATGTTGATGATATGTGGCAATGGGCCGGACACAAATTATGGTGGCTTATACATAGTCAACAAAGCTTATGAGCTAATCTCTAAGTTTGATTCAATATCACATTCTTCATTGTACAAGATTTCATGTAATAACTTGGTTCCATCAAAGGTGTCACTCTATTAATGATAATCTAATTCATATTTTAGTTCATAATATAGTATCCAATTTGTGTATGGAATGTTGTGTAATAAATGGAACATCTAAACATTTGTTTTTTGGTTTTCATGTATCTTGTAAATATCGTTGGATGTTTTGTCTTATCTAGGCATTAGTTGTGCATTGTTGAACAACAATTTTAGTCATGCTATTCAATTTATAAGTTTGGTTTCCCATGGAAAAGAGTGAAGGAGTGCCTTCATTCGACTTTGATGGCTTGTTTGTGGATTATTTGTAAGCGTCACAATGAAGTTGTGTTTGGTAATCAAGACGGTATTAAAGGCCCTCTTATTGATTTTGTGAAACTTTTGGTTTGTTCTTGGATTAAAAATAAAGCTAAGGGTGTTGGTGATTTCCAAAATAATGGAGTCACTTTAGAACCATTGGAAGTCGAGGAAAACGATGAAAATAGGGTCGTAATCGATTGCATATAATATGTAATCGATTATAGCAAGATAAAAAGCAGAAAAACTGGAAATAAAGAAGGGTAATCAATTACCATGTTTCAGTAATCGATTACTGATGTTCAAAATTTGAATTCCGAAAATAAAAATATGGGTAATCGATTACCCATATATGGTAATCGATTACTCGAGTTCTGGTGGTCTTTTTCTGCACGATTTCTCATTGTTTTGGGTTCCAAAAGCTGTAACTCTTCATCAGAATCATTCATATACATTAGAACATTATTATTTACTGATAGATAATGAACCATAACATTGATTCAAGTCAAAAATCTGATGTATATAATCATAACCTTTGGCAAAGGGGCGCTTTCTCTCATGTGAAGGGTCATATAATGCACTATAAATGCTTGGCATTTGGGCATCAGTTTGGACACAATTTTTGCTACATTAACAGCATAATTCTCCTTCATTCTCTTACTCTAAATCATCCATCAATTCTCTAATGCATGAGTGAATTGCTGGAACCATAAATCTGTAAAATACTGTTAAGAGATACACTTGGTGTGATTGTGCAATACACATCAAGGAACTCATATTATCCTGAAGGGGATTTGCTGGTCATTCCTATTGCATCCAATATACTGTTATTGATGGGGGCGAATCAAACCTAAAGGTTAGTGTGACAACCCCATATGCTTTGAGTTTTATGTGCATAACCATTAAACTTTTCAAGTTTCAAGTGCAACAGCCTTCCCAACAAATAAGATTTAACAATCTTTAGGTTCGATTTCTATGGCTGCTTCATTGAAAGAAATGACTTCTGACTTTGTTAAGTTGGAAAAGTTTGATGGGGGGAACTTCATATGCTGGCAAAAGAGGATGAAGTTTCTTCTTACAACGCTGAAAGTGGCATACGTTCTGAACATGGCAAGGCCTGTAGAGACTGATGATGAAACTGTTGCTGAGACAAGAGGCAGGCAGAAATGGGACAATGATGATTACATCTGCTTGTGACATATCCTGAATGGTATGTCTGACTCTCTGTTTGATATCTACAAGAGTAGCCCTTCTGCAAAGGACTTGTGGGACAAACTGGAGACCAAATACATGCGTGAAGACGCCACAAGTAACAAATTCCTTGTCTCACATTTTAATAATTACAAAATGGTAGATGGTAAGTCTGTTATGGAACAATTATATGAAATTGAACGTATTCTTAACAACTACAAACAAGATAACATGAATATGGATGAAACAATCATTGTATCATCCATAATTGACAAACTTCCTCCTTCATGGAAAGATTTCGAATGATCCATGAAGCAAAAGAAGGAAGACATTTCTCTTGAGCAATTTGGAAATGACCTTCGTTTAGAAGAAAGAAGAATCCGAAAACAAGAAGGTATTAAGAATCAAGTTATTCAAGAGAAGGTTCATGTTATGGAAGAAGGAAATTCAAGCAAAACTTCCAAAAAGAGAAATCATGAAAATGATAAGTCTCATCAAAACCACAATGGTAATAACAATAAAAAGAAAAAGAAAGGTAAATGTTATTTTTGTGGGAACGAAGGTCACTTTAAGAAGCTGATTTCAGAAGCTGGATTTTCTGCATTATTTTTGATTAATTCTGTGCGTATATGTTGAAGATTTATTGAAGATTTATTCAGGCATTTGTTTTCTAGAAGGCTGATAATTTTGGTGAAGATCTTGGTGAAGATTGGCTTCGTGTTTATGAATGAATGTATTTCAAAGGGATCTTTGCATAATATGATTCAGAAATATATGTTTCCTTTTTGAGCTTTGGAGAATTTCAGAATTGTATTTTGAAGAAGATATGATTCAGAATTATGTGTGCCTGCTGAAGACTATATAAGAAGACGTGCTGTTATATTGAAGATGAGAATCAAAAACCAGAAATACGAGTCTTAGAGTTTTTAGAGTTTTTAGAGTTTTTGAGTCTTTGTAAGCTTTTGCTTTATTCTGTACACCACTCATATGTTTTGAGTTAGTTTAGTTTGTTTTGAGTTGTAATTCACTCTAAGCTTTTAAGTACGAGTGATGTTTTTGATGTATTGAAAAGTGTCTTCATAACTGGGTTGTTTACAAAGTTGTTAGTAACTGGGTTGTAGTTACTTGATTAGGAAGTAAGAGGGGGTTCTTATACCTAGGTGCTACTGGGTAGAAATCTTGACTGGTGGAGATTAAGTCAGAAGACTAGGAACAAGTGCCGTGTCTTGAGTCTTAGGATTAATTCCTCATAGTGGATTTCCTTCCTGGATTGGTATCCTCCAGATGTAGGTGATGTTTGCACCGAACTGGGTTAACAAATACTGTGTGTTTTTTACATTCTGCACTTTTATTTGCTGCTTCTGAACCAGTTTTATTGTGCTCTGTTTTGCATACCTTGTGCTCTGTTTTTCGTGTTAACTCAGTACCTGCCAGAATTTCATAGGTCTTAGGAATGAGTTGCATTCCCCAACATACATGTTGATGTATTCATGTATTGTGAATGTTATGTGCTATTCATTAATGTTTCGAAAATGTTGAGCTATGATAATAATTATGTGTGAATGAAGATGTATAACTTGATAAAGAATTGTTAATATGTTGTAAATGATTACCCATGATGCTATGCCTACTTATATATTATTCATGTATCCTAATTAAATGTAATGATGTATATTCTCACCCCTTTGTTGTTGTTGCATTTTTGGTGTCTGTACTCTTGGGGTACAAATACTCAGGACGAGGAGCTCTAGTTGCGGGACGCTTAGAAGGTGACGACGGAGAGTGACTTCAATTGTTATTATTTAGTTTTATGTAGTCGAGAGAAACACGTGCTCTGATCTCTAGGGTTGGGGTCAAACGTTGAATTAATAATTGCTAAGAAGTTTAAGCTTTGTGCTATTTTATGTCATTTCTACTTTTAATGTTGAAGAACATATCCTTTCATTTATGAGATATGTTTGAATTATTTTTCTTTGCGGAATTATGACGTATTATTATTAATCAAATGTTTGATGATGAGTATGTGTCCTAAATATATTCTTATTATTTATTAAATCAGACGTCGGGTTTATGGTGTTATATCAGATGGGAAGCAATATGACCAGAACTCAGCTGAAGTGGTTGGAAAATGTCAAGAAGGAGATGTAAGTAGTGGATATCAGAAGAAAGATCTGCAGACAGCTGAAAGCTGCACCTGTAGAAGAGCACATTGAACTCCCTCTCAATCCAACTCAGACTCAGCAACCTATTCTGGAACTTCAAGTTCTAAGTGACAACGGAGATCTAACAGACAAAGAAAGGCTAGCAAGACTCGAGGAAACAGAGAAGCAGATTCTAACTGAGATGGCATCAATGTAGAACACGCAGGAAGGGTTGATTACAGAAGTGAAGGTTTTAGCTCATGCTCTTAAGGTGGAAGAAGCATTAGAAGAAACAAATGATAATGTCAAGAAGCTGATTCAGATGCTGACTGCCAAAAACCAAGACCTTAATTAGGATTTTACTTTATGTTTTGCACCTTCCTTAGATAATTTTGTTATGTACTCCTAATTCTGCATTCTGTTGTCTATGTTTTTATGCATGTTTTTCTAATTAACTTGCTTGATCTATTAAATGTTCTTATCACTTGCATACCATGTTAATATTTTTCAACATGCATAAATTTTTTTCGATGACAAAAGGGGGAGAAGAATAGAGTATTTGAACACTGAGCCTAATTAGTAGCTAAGGAAACTTTTATTTTTTCTTGAATAATGTTAAAATTGAAAATGAAAAAATATTTTGTTTAATTGTTAATCTTATCAGACTTTGATAAGGTATCAGACTGGACTTAATCAGAGCATGCAAACCTCTGTGTGACCAAATGTCTGGTATCTTGTTGATGTTCTGATATGCTATAGTGTTATTTGTTCTGATGCAGTCAAGAGTGATTAAGAATGAATTTAATTAACTGGGATGTGACTTAGGGAAGATTGCAAACCTCACCTTAATGGACTATCACAGACTCAGGGGGAGCTTGCAAACCTCATAACCTGAGACTTTCACACTCAGAGGGAGCTTGCAAACCACAGACCCTGAAGTCTAACTGTTAATTAGATTAACAACAATTGTTCAAAATTCTTGTGTTTGTCATCATCAAAAAGAGGGATATTGTTGGAACAAGAAGGGTCTTGTAAAATTCCTCTAAGGTTTTGATGTTAACAAAGTATTGCAGAACAATTGGAATACTAACATATGTTCAAGTGTTCAAAATCAAAGATAGAATCTGTAACACCCATACTAACTTTATCTAGAATATTAGCATGTGCATTATACTGATACTGGATACATTAAAATTTTCAATAATAATAATACAACTGAATGAGTACAATTGGCTCGTTTAAACAATTATCCAAATACCATTACAAATACTTATACATATGTCTGATAAACTCCTGAACTGGTACATGACGAGCAACTGCACTCCATCCAGCGTCTTCTTGAAAGAACTTCATCACGAACCTCTTGCTTACCTGTAAACCTGCACCAGAAGGATTGGGATGAGACATTATGTCTTAGTGAGCTCCACCCAACCTACTGTTGGCAACCTCGGGGAGATCTAGGGTCGCCATGCACTACTATCGGCAATCTTGGGGAAAACCTATGATCGCCGAGCTCTAACTCAACCCATATAAGGTTAAACCTGCCTGTTCCTGCTATTCTATGTAGTCGTAAAATCTGGACTACATCCTGCTAAGCTGTGTAGTCATAAAACTAGAGTACAAACTGATAACTTGGTGATCGAGGGGAAACTTAAGATCACCGCCTGATAACTGCTATGTACCCTAGATGTAGGAGTCGAGTGCTTTATCACCATTCAAACATTGTCTGTAATAGGATGACTATAAAGTTGGTTGATTGATACTCCATGAATCATGCTGTGGGACATGAGTGACCTAGATGGAATTTGCCCCTCCTACATAACAGGAGAAATGTCTATGGGCCCAATATTGAACTAGACAAGGATGACACGGTCTATGCCTTGTGTTCAATATAGACATGAAGGCAAAAGTGTAATTATACACATGATCATTATCACGGAAAGGTTTCGTTAGATCACATGACATTCTCGTCACTTGGGTAGCAGTGATGTGTTGCTAGATACCGCTCACTATTTATAATACTAAATAGGTGATTTAATATTATTGCCAACGTTACGGAAACCTATAGGGGTCACACACAATGGACAGATAGATGAGAGAAATAAATAAGTAAGACTTATTTATAAAATAATAATTAGGACTTATTAGTAATTAAATAATTAAGTATGACTTATTATTTAATTTATGAAAAATAGAGAAACGCGGTCCACCGTAAGGTACGGTGTGTTTAAGTGAAATATGGTGCACCGTAAGATACGGTGTATTTAAGTGCTTGGCTTGTTGACCACACAAGTGGTTCTATAAATATAACCGTTGTGCTGAAACATGATATACTTTTTGAAATACTTAACCTAATTCACAAAAGTTGTGAAACCCTAGCCGCCGCCCTCTAGGAATTGGCTAGCATCGGTCATCGGAGAAGTTCTGTTCGTGTGGACTGAATAGAGGCATCACTAAGTTGCTTTGCTCGTGATCAGAAACAATTCTGCCACAAAGGTTCTGCTCTTCAAGAGGTAAACACATGAATCCTTAAAGTGTTTAAGTATGTGTTTGATTTGTGATTAATGATTTAATCAAGATCCGTTTCAATGAGATTTGTTCCTCTAAAAGGATTAAAATTTTGAAAAACCCCTCTTGAATTCCCTTCAGTGACAAACATTATTATCTGAGTTGATTTTACGGAATGCCCCCGAGTGGAGTAACCCCGGAGCACATTCCCCAGATAACCGGTGAAAATTCCTATTTGAGGCTAATCATCAGACTCCTCTTGCTTGTGTGTGTGGTTATCCTCACGGAAAGTTCCTCCCATTCCAGCTGTAACTGGAACCCCCTGTGCTCTAACTAGCGAGAACACAGAAGACACACTATAAACTTATGTGTGATTATCGTCGCGGAAATTTCCTCCCATTCCAGCAATGACTGGAACCCCCTGCACTCTCTAACTGCGAGAACCAAAAAGACACAAAGTTTATCCTGATAATTAATTATTCCTTATATATATACATATATATTCCTGATTATAATACATTATCCTGATATTTCCTGAACATATATATGTATGTGAGTCGTCATGTAGGCTCCCTAATGGGCTGGCCTATCCAGAATAAATCTGAAGCGTACATGTGCCACAACTTGTCAACATATATACATACATATAATCTGTATAGTTCCTGATAACTAGCTTTCTACCACTATCTAGGGTACGTCCTGTCCTGAACTGTTACGTATATCCTCAGTGTCATGCTGACGTGAACAGTTGAGACACGCCCTGATGTACATATAAATGTACCTGAACCTGGGGAAAACCTGGTACCATTGACTAAGGTACACTATAATCTGCCTGGTTAAGGGTATCCTGAAAAACTAACCCTTAACATACCTGATATTATTCTCATATGAATCCTTGAATGTTGATAAACATTCCTAGTACTCATGTACTTCCAACTGAATACCTCTCAGTTCCTGTTAACCTATTATAGGTTTCTAGACATATCGTTATCATATGTCATACCTATGGGCTTACTGTCCCATCTGTAATAATTCCTGATCCTCTTCCTGAAATCATGTGGGAAACATACCCATTGTCATACCCCATTTTTTGACTTATATATTTTATGGGTGTTATATTTTTATTATCTCATTATTTATTTTTTACCTTTTATTATTTCTATTATTTGCTATGATATTTTATATCATCATTATTATCCTTAATATTATTAATATTATTGTTATTTATTTTCCTTTAATAATATCATTATTATTTTATTACTATTAGTTTTTATCTTTTAATATTATTAAGTTTTATTTATTATTGTCATTACTATTTTTATCCATTATCATTGTCATTTGCATTTTTATCATTATTATTATTATATATTGTTATTTATTTCCCCATTTTTACCTTTTATTTTTTAATACAAAAAATCAAAAAAAAGTGAAGATCGCAGTGCGAACTCACCTTCGCACTGCGACCTCTGCGAAAATTCTGCAGATTTTTATATAGTTGTTTATCTTTTTTGCTTTCAACTACAATTATCCTTAGTAGCATTATTACTTGCATTCTTGTTATTTTGTGACTGATTTAGTGCAGCAAAGCAATATTTAATGTGTGACATTAAAGGCAAAAGGAAAGAGGAACTTTCTTCCAACCTCTCATGTGACCAAACAAATTGGCTATCCTTGGTCAGATTTTGTCCCCCAAAATTGACCCCTTACCCAACCCAAACATGCCAGCCAGCTGCTTGATCCATTTCCTTCCCTTTTTCCCTGCCAAAAGCAGTCAATCCCAAGTGGTTTATGTTGCAAAAAAGCTGTGTGACATGCCCTGTTTTGACCTGAATTTCTTCCCCCACACATAAGCCCACATGCTGATTTTGATTCCCCCAATCTCCCTGTACATGGCAGTACACGTTTTGATTGTTTGACCTTCCAAGATTGCAAGGATTGATCCCAAGAATCATCCCTTTTGCAGCTGCCCTGTTTTACAGTTTTTACCATCATTACCTTCTAGAATCAATGGCATTTGTGGCTGAGATCAGTCAAGACCTTGCCCCTTGGCACAAGGCAAAGCAATTCCTATCCATTAGCATTAAATGCAAAGTGATCTAGCCTGAGTTTAGCTCATGATCAGCTAGTGTTTTAGGATTTTATTCATCATTGTTCATCATTGCAAAGATTTGCATTCATGCCTATAAAAGGAAGGGCAAGGCTTAAGGGACACACACAATTGAACACATTAAAAAACCAGCCAGAAACAGATCAATTCAGAGAGCTAACACACACGAAATCCACACAAAAATCCCTTGCATTGCAGCACAAAGATCAGTCCACCACAAATACTTTGAACCTTGTTCATAACCTTTCACCAAGCAAGCAAGCCACTTCCAGTCTTGTTCAAAGCATTGCTAGGAGTTCTGTAAGTCTCCTATAACTTTTCTTTTCTGCTGTATTTGCTGTTTGCATATCTTGCTTTGTCCAATTTTTCTTTGTGAACCAAAACCTCCTTTGAACCTCAAAAAGGACCTCAAAGGGGCCAAGCTTTAAAACTGTGTTTTTTCACTCTTTTTTCTTCCCTTTTGTCAAGTTTCTTAACCTCCTTTAGGTTCTGAATCTTGCTTGGAAGCAGTTTCTGAACTTCTGTTCAGAAACAGCTTCTGAGTTAAGAAATTCGCATACTTCGCAGAGCCAAGCTTTTCTCGCACTGCGAACGCACCAGAACCTGACTTCGCAGAGCCAAGTTCTGGTTGCTCTGCGAAGTATGTGAAATTCAGAACATGAATCAGGCATTCAAATGTCAAATTTTTGGGATTCTAGCCCTTGATTCAGAACCTAAAGAGGGTTAAAACCATTTTGGTCCAAACCCAACTCATAACCATGCACAACTTTGAAGATTTCACAAGTTCGTGCGACAAAAATTCAAATAACTTGTGAAACAAGTTATGTTCTTAATATTTTCAAAACCAGGTTTGAGCAACAAGCTTAGTTCGTCTATTTCAAAACAAACTTGAACAACCACGTTGTTCAGGATTTTCAATTCAAACGCGAACTTAAGCCGAGTTTGCTCACACTTTTTAAACCAAGCTCGAATTGAGCCGAACTCGTGAACTTTCCAACGTTTTGCATGTTCTGTAATTGTGTTTGCCATTCAAACTTGAACCAAACTCGTTCTTGAGTTTCAATAACTTAAGCAACAAGTCACGTTCATGATTTTCAATAAAATCGAACAACAAATTTGTTCGTGTTTTCTTTTCTTTTTACATGTATCCTTTTAAAGCTTTGGTTCCCTTTGAGATTCCTTAGAGTAACAAAACCAAACTTGAATGAAACGGGAATGGCTTGACGTATGTCTCCCCAAACCTCGATTGCACGAATGCGTGACGTATGTCTCGTCGCTCGGGCAATCGTCATTCCACCCTTGACGCGTCTAGCACGCTTAACCTTCCCTTGGCCCCCCTTGTGGCCATTTTTACCTTTTTCTTGGCCCTCGTGGTCAATCCGAACCTTTCGCGCCTTGCGCGTTTATTTTTACCCTTTTTACGCCTTGCGCGAATCTTTCGCCTCAGTGCGTATGTCTTTTGTGCATTTCCTTTTAAAAAAACATTCACGCCTTGCGCGAGCTTATCGCCTAGCGTCCATCTTTCACCATTTTAAAACTTTGTACGTCTTCGTACGTTTTTAAAACCTTTGCTCACGTCCGAGCGTAAAACTTTTTCATCCAAATCATTTATTTTCATGCATTGTCGTCAGTGGCCAGCTCGGCAACAACCCGAGCAGCTGACTTTTACTTTCTTGTCGTCAATGGCCAGTTCGGCAACAACCCGAGCAGTTGACATTTAATTTCATTACACTTTTTTCTTTTTTTCAAACTTTTTCGCTCGGACGCGATCAAACCTTTTTTTAACTAAAACGAATCAACATACAAACGTTTTTCTACCAAAGAACTACGTACGCTTTGAATTCTCCGACTACCGGGAGATACGTATGAGCAAGATCGACATCTTGTCAAGCCCATTAATAAAAACTTGTTTTTCCCTTTTCGTTTGTTTTTATCTCTTTCTTTATCCCGCATTATGTTTTATATATATTTCCTTTTATACATATTTAAACACGTAAGTAAAACATCGAACCATTTTAAGCCTAAGCCGACTAAGAGGTTCCCGTTGAGTACAACGGATGTGAGGGGTGCTAATACCTTCCCCTCGCATAATCGACTTTCGAACCTAAAATCTTTTCTCAAGGTAATTTAGAACTTTTTTCCTTTTTTCCCCGAAAAATTAAAAGTTCAGTCGTAATTTAGAATTAGTGATTCAAAGCTTCCCCAATAGCTTGACATCCGAAATTCGACGCGACACCAACAAACAAGTATCACAGGTTGTGTTAGGTATCTCAATTTTAGGTACACCAAGAATCATTTCCTTATCAACCAGTTGATTAAGACCTCTAAAATTAAGATGACCAAACCTATAATGCCATAACCAGCTATCTTCATCTTTTACCATATCAGATAAGCAGTTCAACTCTACAACTTTCATATTAGTCTGAAATGTTCTATTTTTTGCAAGGCGAGTTTTCAAGACTAACCTTTGATGTTTATCAAACAACTTCAGAACATTATCCTTTATAGTAACTGAGTATCCTTTCTGAATGAGTTGACTAACACTAAGTAAATTGCACTGCATTCCAGGGACATAGAGAACTTCTTCAATTATTGCTACTTTTCCATTCTTTCCTTCAATAGCAATCTTCCCTATACCTTCTGAAGTTAATGTACTATGATCTGCAAGTTTCACCTTTGTGTCCCTTCCATGATCAACTTCCCTCAACCATGCTTTGTTTCTAGTCATGTGATTAGAACAATTAGTATCTAAGAACCAACTTTCTGAATTGCAGCTCTCAGTACTAGTTGTTGTAACCATCAATAATAATGAATCATTTGAATCATCTTGTGCAATCTTAGCTTGTTCCTCATCATTCTGACCTTGTTTTCCCTTACCAGACCAAAGAATCAAAGTGTCCAAATTTCTCACATTTTAAACACTGAATCTTCTTCTTATCAAAATTTCTCTTCTTTTGATTAGAGTTTCTTTCTTTTGAAGATTCACTTTTGTCAGTTTCTTTGTTCTTGCCTTTAGACCAGTTTCCTCCCTTAGTGTTATTCTTCCTTTTCTTGTAGTTCTTCCTATCATAATCATCCTTCTTGATAGTTTGAACTTGTAAGGCTTGTTGAATTGATCTTTCACTGTTTCTCTCTGAAACCATCAATTCATGAGCTTCTAGTGAACTCTGCAGCTCCTCAATCTTCAATGTTTTTACATCTTTTGATTCCTGAATTGCCACAACAATGAAATCAAACCTTGATGATAGAGTCATCATGATCTTCTCAACAATTGTTGATCAGTCATAGTCTCTCCACAAGCCTTCATCTGATTCACAACACTGATGAGTTTGGATATGTACTCTGCAATCTTTTACTCATCTTCCATCTGCATCAATTCGAATTTCCTCCTCGGTGATTGAAGTTTAATCAACTTCATGTTATCATCCCCTTCATGATACTTTGAAAGAATGTCACATGCTTCCTTTGAACTAACTGTTTTTGAGATTCTTTCAAAATTTGCTTCATCAAGACTCTGTTGAATCAAGAACCGAGCTTTGCAATCTTTCTTCCTCAATTCTTTGTTTGCGTTCCTTTGCACTTCTGTTGCATTCACAACTAACTCACCAACTCCATTCTGCACAATTTCAAGCAAATCTTGTGCTCCAAACAGATTCTTCATCACTGCACTCCATCTTTCCCAATTGCGTGCTTCAAGAATTGGGAGATAAGTGTTGAAGCTGCTGCTACCATTCATGGTACTTCCTTCAGCGTTTCTTCTACGTACTTATGTGATTGAAGATCTTGATTACCCCTTAGAACGAAACCAAAGGCTCTAGATGCCAATTTGTTAGCGCAGCTATGAAGCTTAACTTTCTTAAGCAACAATTTGATCTTGGGGTTTTTCTGGTTTTTGGTGAATTTAGAGAGAATGAGAAGAGAAGAATGAGAAAAGGAAATTGTGTTATTTATTTTTTCCTCTGAATAATATCAGTCAGTTATGAGAATGTACAAGTGAATTGGCTTATATACAAAAGCTATGCTAGATTGCTTGAAGCACAAGCTAAGTAACAAACTCTAACAACCTTAGACTCTGAAACCTCAGACTCTGAACCTTCAGACTCTGGACCTCAGAACCTGAACCTTCAGACTCTAGCTAAATTCTAGAGAACTTGTAACTAATCAATAACAAACAAAATCTAATGTGATTAACCAACTAAACATGATTACATCACTAACAAACTTGAATTAGCAAACTAACAACAACTCGTTAAGATCAAAGGGGCCAATATTTTGAATTCTTCAAGAAGAACATCCTAGCAAGGTCTGGTGTGCCACAATCCTTAACAACAAACAATGAGACGCAGTTCACAAACAGATTGTTCCAAGAACTCATGGAGGAATTGCATGTCAAACACCATTTCTCTTCGGTCGAGCAGCCCTAAACCAATGGTCAAGTGGAATGCGCTAACAGCTTCAGCATCTCAAGAAAATACTAGACCAAGCAAAATGGAAACGGGTTGGACAACTCATCCATTTCCTCAGAGCCTACCAAACTACACCTCTTTCAATGACTAGAAGATCCCCCTTTCTACTTACCTATAAAATTCAGTTGGAGAGCCATACACTATAAGACCCCGATCCCCGAGACTACTATTTAAATGATAAATCATGTAATTCAACAAATCGGGATATTACAAATCATCAAACATCTCATAATAAAATCCTCACTATAAAAATTTCATCGACAAAATATACTCATATCACAACGGAATAATTATCTAAAAAAATATCATCTCGGGTCTCTGTAACACCCTAAATTCCGACGTTGATTTATTAAATAATAAGAATATATTTAAATAAAAGGATGTTACAAAACAAATCAACTGTCATTTACTAAGGCAATATTTCATACTTCAGCAGTGGGAAATAATTCAACTTGTCTTAATAATAAAAATATTCATATCTTCAACATCAACAATGGAAATAACAAAAGTTTCACAAGACTCTAACTCAAATGGAATTAAATTTCAATATTTTAACCCCAACCCTAGTGTTACAGATCAGAGCTTACGTTCATCGACTACATAAGTTCACTAAATAAAAACATCGGTACTAAATCTCCGTCGCCATCTTCTAAGCGTCCCACAACTAGAGCTCCTCGTCCCGGGTATATGTACCCCATGGGTACAAACACCATAAATACAACAACAACAACAACAAAGGGGTGAGAATACACATCATAACATTTAATTGGGATACATGAATCAATTAAATAAACAGTCATATCATTATTGCTCGTCATTCACATCTTATTCACAACTTCATCAAGATTACACATCATCAACATATACATTAGTTACACATCTTTAGCAAATACGTCATACACATATTATTAGTAAGTATAACAGTTCTTATCATTAGCACAAAAATCGCATACGACACATATACACCATACACACACCATCAATATATATATATATATATATATAACCATATCTTGGGAGTTAGAGAATAAGATGAAGGAGTCGTATCCGGAGTTGTTTCCTTCAGGTAAATTTTTTAGGACGAAAATTATTTAAGAGGGGTAGAGTTGTAACAGCCTGATTTTTAGTATTAGATTGATTTATTATTATTATTATTATTATTATTATTATATATTTATTAAATGTTTATTTTGGTGATTTAGTGAATTTTGGGGGATTAAGGGTATTTTGGTAATTTTGAGTTAGTGGCATTTTTGTAATATGTTAGAAGTTAGAAATTTGAATTTAGAGAGTGGTGGTGTATTAGTAAAAATGGGAGGTTTAAGTGAAGTAAAAGTGTAGAGAAATAATTGTGTGATGAAATGTGACTAAGTTCATTAGTGTGAGTGACCCTAACCCATATTACATAAAGAGTAGTAGTGAGTGTTGGTGAATTAGGTTAACCATTTGTCACAAAACTTTTGAGAGGCTAGAGAGAGAATATAGAAAGAGGAAGATGCTCGGAGAGAAAGTTGGAGGAAAAGCTCAAGAGCACAAGGGGAAGAGAGGGATCACTTAGGAAAGCTTAATTTGTGAAGATTTGAGGTAAAGGGGAAGATTATTTTCACCATATGGGTTGTTAATAAGTAATTGGGTAGTTGGGTATTTTTAGTTTATGCTTAAATTTATGAACTTATGATTAATTGTGTTAAATTCGTGTTCCTTTTTGATGATTAAATTAAGCATGTGATAAGTTGAAGAATTCATGTTGTTGTTTTACCAAAAGTCATGTTTGATTATATTGTTTTGGTAACCTTGTGAATTTTGATGATTTGATGAAGAACATGATAATTGACGATGATTATGCTTAATTAAGTTGAGTTTGAACATGGGTATGTGTTTAGTTTGTGAATTCATGTGATTATGTTGTTTGGGTTATATTGAAGTTTTTGTTGTTGTTGTTTATGAGAATTTGGATTAAATTGGTGAAAAGGATTAAGTTGTTGCTGAAATAATTTAAGTTGATTCATGCTAGTTGAATTAAGTGATTTTGACTATGTTAAGTTGGAGTGAAAGTTGAGATTGTTGTTGTAAAGTGATCTTAAATCATCCAACTATAAATAGTGATCTTAAATCACCCAACTATAAATAGTGATCTTAAATCACCCAACTATAAATCATGATCTTAAATCATGCAACTTTTGACTGACCATGAATGCATGGATGTTCACGTATGGACTTGACAATGCACACAACTATAAATCATGATCTTAAATCATGCAACTTTCATAACTATCACAACCTTCATTTGCATTATCAAATCAATACATCCACACAATTCATTTTATCACCACAACATCATTTATTCACAACTATAATGCATTAAGCCACAACTATCATCATCACTTCATTTCAATACATTTCAACATGCTTAATCATCGTCATATCATAAACATAACCATAACATGCTTTCATTACTTCATCATTCACATATTCACATTCCATGATTAATTCAAGCAAGGTTACATCAACCTATCACTACACCACTTTATAATCATCTTTCATCATCATTCATAACCCTATAATCAACTAACATGCTCACATTCAATTCACGACTCAATTAAAGATAAATCACAAGTTTCATTTCACAACTTTCCAATTCTAAGTCATCCTTAATCATACATCATGTTAATCAACCATATACATCATAATCAAACACTCATCAATCAAGTTTAGGGGTTTGGGGCCCAACACATGCCTTAGGAACCTTTAAAAATACGAAAAATGAGGTTTTTGGCCAAAACAGGGGGCGCACGATCGTGCGTTTGACACGTCGGTCGTGCTCTCTAATGTCGAGAGACACGCACGGTCCGTGCGGTCAGGGCGCACGGTCGTGCATCCTTCCCAGGAGAGCAAAAGCTGATTTTCTGCATTTACGCGCGGAAAATCCCGTTTTAATGACACCTTTCGATCCCAAATGCACCAAACTTGATCAAAATCATTTACCCAACATTACTTACTCAATTACACCCCAAACACAACTTAAACAACTTAATCAAAATAACTTTTCATCATCAATTACCATGTTTTTCAATTAAATTCAAACATCGTCTCAAAAGCTCATTTTCATCAACAACTTAACAAATAAACATGGTATAACAACAGCAGCAACATTTCTTCATGTTCCACATAATCAAAATCACTTGTCTCAATTATCATGACAACAACTTAATCACTTTCATCCAATTAAGCATTTTCACCAAAACACAACAACATCAACTTAATTCACAACTTATTCAACATAACTTCATGAATTCACAAGCAAAATACATAACCATGCTCAAAATTAACTTATTAAACCACAAACATCATTCAATTATCATGTTATTCATCAAAATTCACCAAGTTATCAATTCACTATAACAAACCATGAATTTTGACATGAACAAAACATGATTTCACCAAGTTTATCATACTTAAATTTACCATCATAAATAGAGCATGAATTTCACATAATCCACATCAAACATCATGAAATTAATCATAAGCTAAAACACTCAAACTACCCAATTGCTTATTAAACCTAATTGGTGAAAATAATATTCCCCCTTACCTCAATTCTTCTTAAAAATGGCTTCCTAGCTTGAATGTCCCCCTTCTAGAGCTTTCCCTTCTTCTTTCTCTCCAAGTTTCTTCTATTTTCTATTCTCTCCCTCTTGCCTCTTCTCAAAAGGTTGTGAAATGATTTGACCTAAAACACACACTTCTCTTTAAATATAATGGACCAGGGTCACTCCCACTAATGGACTTAGTCAATTTCTCATACTCATAAAAATTCTCTACACTTTTACTTCACTTAAACCTCCCATTTTACTTATACACCACTATTCTCTAAAATTCAAATTTCTAATTCTAACATAATTGCAAAAATGTCACTCACCCTAAAATGACCAAAATACCCTCAATCACTAGAAATCCACTAATCCACCCATCACACACATAATAAAAACAATAATTAAATAAAACAAACAATTAACAATTATAACGATAATTAAATAAATCTAATTCTAAAAATCGGACTGTTACATACACCATCTTGCCCAGGACGAGAACGAGCAATTACTAAGGGAATAACTGGCTTCTTACATGAACGCTGAGACTGGGCGACTCTTAGTGAAGCCATCATCAAGCGAAGAATGGCCGTCAAGTACAACAAGAAAGTATGAGTTGGCAGTTTCAATGTCGGAGACTTAGTATTGAGAAGAGCCGACATCGAACAAAAGAGAACCATTGTTGACATGTCATCTTATGTTATTCTTGTCATATTTTTCAGTCGTTTTTATTTAGTTTAGATCCAAAATAGAGGAGTCTTAGAACAATTGCTTATGGTTGTCGAGATATTTTGTAATGTTTTCTTTTCGAGTCATGTAATTCTAGTTTCCCCGAAACATAACAAGTCTAGGGTGTTTTGATGTAATTCGAGAAAAAATCATGCAAATCGGCAAAGCAAAACGTCTTGAAGACTTGTGAAGATCTTGGGAAGACCATGAATGAAGATTCAAGAGGCCTCAGAAGACATTACACAGGCAGAAATTCTGTTCCCAAGTCCCAAGATATCTTATATGAAAAAAAACAGACAAAGGACGAAGAAACATGCGATTACGCGTAGGAAAATATCACTGATGCGCCATGGGCATGATCCATGCACCCCGAGCATGCACCATGCGCCCTGGGCATGAGCCATGCGCCCAGAGCATGGCAAAAAACACATATGCGCCTAGCCATGCCCCCCAGGCATGCTGGATGTGGGTCAAAACTGCTTTTTGCTACTTTTAAGTGAAGAAAACCTAGTTTTCAAGCTCTAACCCAGGTGGAAATCAAGCCTATAAATAAAACTCCTGTCATTCATAATTATTCATTCAGAATGAAGCGGTTCTAGAGGAAGGCAAGCACTAGGAGCTTCAAGGGAGGAGTTTCTCCTTACTCTAAGTCGCTAGGGTATGTTTTATTTCTTTTGTAATTTGTGTCTTTAGTTACCATGAGTAACTAAACCCTATTAAGGTAGAGTTCTAAGATGAACCTCTGTTTTATTTGTTGGATTATTTAATTTAAGTTCTTTCTTCAGATATTTTATGAACCCTGTTTAATTTTATTATGTGAATTATTTATTTCTTCTGAAGCGAACCAACCATGAGAAAACGATACTTAGGGAAGTGACATACCTAATATTGGTGAAAACCTAACAGAATCAGGAAGTAACTAAGATAACGAGTATGGTAATTAGGGAAAGAGTAGTAACTTCAGGGAATTAAACTAGCATAGTAACTTTATTCTTCTTTCATCCTTGGTAATGTAGACGAGATATGGATGCCCGTTTGTAGAACTACTGAGATGGAGAGTATGTAAGATGAACTTCTAAGATTCATAGACGATGGAAAATTTAGGACCATTGATAACTTAGGAACCCTAATTAAAGTCTTTGTTTCAATTACCTCTTAGAAAGTGTTGGATATTTGGTTGTTGGCTTCATGTTTGCTAAAATCAAATATACAAGCAGCTGTGCATCTTCAGAAGCTGGAAGCAGAACTTCAGAAGTTGTTCCTCAAAAGCTGGGCTTCAGAAGCTCAACAGTACTTCAGAAGCTGGACGTCAGAAGCTGGACCTTCAGACGCACTGTTCAGAAGCTGGACCTTCAGACGCACTGTTCAGAAGCTGACATTCAGACGCACTGTTCAGACGCTGACTTTCAGAAGCTGAAATGTTTGGACGCAGAACTTCAGACGCAGACTTCAGAAGTACCTTCAGAAGCTGGTTTTCTGCGTTCTATTTTGTGTGCCTTGGAGCTATGTATTTTTCAGAACATTATCTTTTATGTGAAGATTTAATTGAAGAATTATCCAAGCTTTGTTTCTAGAAGGAAGATTATTTTTGCGTGAAGATTTTTATTGAAGATTGGATTCTTTTATTTATGAATATATTTTCAAAGTAATCTTTGGAAAATATATTTCTGAAATATAATTGCTTCTATTTGCTTCTAAAAGAATTCTGGAAATATATCTTTGAAGGATTTGGTTCAAGAATTATGTTGCTGCTGAAGCTATAAATAGAGGACGCTGCTGATTTAAGAAAGTACATCAAAACAGAAGCTTTTTAGAGAGAGTCATACTTAGGTTTTGAGTCTGTGAGCTTTGTGCTTTGTTTTGTACACCACTCAATTGTTTAGAGTTGGTTTATTTTATTGAGTTGTAATCACTTGAAGCTTTTAAGCAAAAGTGACTAATTATGTTTTGAAGAGTATCTTCATCTTTGTTTGTTTGGAGTCTGATAATCACTGGGGCAGTGATTGACTGAGGGAAGTGAGATGGGATCTCAGATCTAGGAGTTCCTAGGTTGAAGTCAGTACGGGTAGTGATTAAGTGAGAAGGCTGTGAAACAGGGGTTGTTGTCATAGGACTTCAAATTGATACTATCATAGTGGATTTCCTTCCAGGCTTGGTAGCCTCCAGATGTAGGTGTGTTTGTCACCGAGCTGGGTTAACAAATCACTTGTGCATCTTTACTTTCTCTCTGTTTTATTCTGCTTCTGAACTACTGTTTTGCATACTCTGTTTTACTGCACCAGTAGTCTATTTTACGTTCAGAACCAGGTCCTGCCAGGAATTTCAATTGGCATCAGAGCAGGAACCCTGCCTGTTTTAGGGTGAGCTCCAGGGAAGTTATTTTCTGGCATAATGGAGAAAGAAGGATGATTTGTGAACATACCACCTCTGTTGGATGGTTCCAACTATGATTATTGGAAATCTCGTATGAGTGCTTTCCTGAAATCTATAGATAGCAAGACCTGGAAAGCAGTTCTGAAGGGTTGGGAACATCCTGTTGTGCTTGACAAAGATGGAAAAAAGACAGCTGATCTGAAACCAGAAGAAGTGTGGTCCAAGGAAGAAGATGAATTAGCTCTTGGAAACCCCAAAGCCTTGAATGCTATATTCAATGGAGTGGACAAAAATATGTTCAGATTGATCAAGCAGTGCATTGTAGCTAAGGACGCCTGGGAGATTCTCAAGACTACTCATGAAGGCACATCCAAGGTAAAACTGTCCAGACTTCAACTTCTCACCACCAAATTTGAAAATCTCAAAATGTTGGAGGATGAGAACATACAAGATTTTTACATGAATGTTCTGGATATGGCTAACTCATTTGATTCTCTTGGAGAAAAAATATCTGATGAGAAACTTGTGAGGAAAATTCTCAGATCTCTACCTAAGAGATTTGACATGAAAGTGACTGCCATTGAGGAAGCACATGACATCTCCAGCATGAAGGTTGAGGAATTGATAGGATCTCTTCAGAATTTTGAAATAGCCAGAACTGATAAGAAGGGGAAAGGTGTTGCTTTTGCATCAAATGATGAAAGCCTATCAGAGGATCTTGTGATGCTGAGTAACAATTTAATAAGATTCTAAAGCAGAAGACAAGAAATGATGAGAAAAGCAATCAATCCAAAGGTCTTCAATGTCATGAGTGTGAAGGATATGGCCACATCAGGACAGAATGTGCCACATATCTCAAGAATCAGAAGAAAAGTTTGGCTGTGTCTTGGCTTGATGAAGATGACTCAGAAGGAGAAGTGGGGAATGAATCAGCCAAGCATGTTGCTGCCTTTACTGGTAGGTGCATGACTAATGATGAAGTTATGGGTTCAGAAGCATTATCAGAGTCTGAAGCACCATCAGAATCTGAAGCTTCATCAGAGTCTGAAGCCAGTGATGAAGAATTGTCTTTTGAAGAACCAGCTGCCTCTTATGAAGAACTATACCTCATAAATGAAGAAGTTTGCAAGTTATTAGAAAATCAGAAGGAGACTATCAGTCAACTGCTTGCTGAAAGAAGTGAACACTTAGAGAAAATCTTTGATCTCAAAGATGAGGTAACCCAACTGAACTCTCAACTTGAAAATATGAAGAAACAAGTCAGAATGTTAAACACTGGTACTGATGTGTTAGAAGAGATTTTGGAGAGTCAGAACCAAGGGAAACCAAATGGAATTGGGTATGATGATAGGATTCTGAACAACAAACAGCAACAAAGGTTCACTGCAGCTGTTAAAACATGTGATCCAATGATGAATAAACCTAAGTTGGAACACCAGAACCAACCTCAGGGATCTAAAAGTAGGAGGGCTTCTCATCCTTGGGTATGTCATCAATGTGGTAAAAAAGGGCACATAAAGCCATTCTGTTACAAGCTGCATGGATACCCCAAGCACTTTCAACAAAGAAAAGCGGAACCAGTTGTAAACAAAATCAAGGTCAAGAAGGAATGGAGACCAAAATGTGCAAGTGTTGCCCAGAGTCTGAAAAATAGGAAAGGAAAGGTTGTTGCTGCTGATAGCAGGCCCACTCCTGTTGCAAAGAAGAGTTCTGTTGTTGGACCTTCTAAAGTCTGGAGCAAGGTAGTGGTCCCTGTCCCAAAGAAGAAGGCACTAATAATAAAGGAAGTGGATCCTAGTAAGTCTGAGGATCATGTTGAGCAAGATGTTCAAAACATCATGCCCTATGTTCAGTGTGCTGAGGGTGATGAAGATGGTGCTAATATAGTTACAAAAGCCTTAAATGCCAAGCAATTTGAAAATTTGAGGGGCAACTGGGCATTTGTCTTTTTTGAAGAGCCATAGTATAAAACTGTGCAGCTTTTGATGTTGAGTCTGAAGACTGCAAGCTATGTGCTGGCTTTATGATCTGGGTTGCATTTTGTGTTTCTGATCTGCATTTTGTATTACTCTGCAGTTGTGTTCTCTTTGATTTTTGGGCATGCTTTTCATTTGTTTGAGTGCATATGGTTTGTATCTACTGTTTCTCTGTGGTTATTTTTGTCAAAATTGTTTGGCTAAAAAGGGGGAGAAAAGTATAGTTGTTTCAGAAGCAGTTCAGTAGTTCAGGGGGAGTCTCTGTGTTCAGGGGGAGTTCTCTCTGTTTCAGAGTGTTGTTCCTGAGTATCTGTTCAGAGGTAGTTCAGGGGGAGTTTGTGTGTTTCATGACAGAGCTGATGTACTTTAGGGGGAGTGTTGTTTGTGTAACGTAGTGTATCCGCTGCTGACTCTGTTGCTACGTTCATGTGTTGTTCTTTATGGTTGCGTAATTTTGATGTGTGAAGAACTTGCTTGTTGTGACTCTCTGTTCTCTAATTGATTTTAGCCAAAAATTTTCCAAAGGGGGAGATTGTTGGATATTTGGTTGTTGGCTTCATGTTTGCTAAAATCAAATATACAAGCAGCTGTGCATCTTCAGAAGCTGGAAGCAGAACTTCAGAAGCTGTTCCTCAAAAGCTGGGCTTCAGAAGCTGAACAGTACTTCAGAAGCTGAACGTCAGAAGCTGGACCTTCAGACGCAATGTTCAGAAGCTGACCTTCAAACGCACAGTTCAGACGCTGACTTTCAGAAGCAACCTTCAGAAGCTGAAATGTTTAGACGCAGAACTTCAGACGCAGACTTCAGAAGTACCTTCAGAAGCTGGTTTTCTGCGTTCTATTTTGTGTACCTTGGAGCTGTGTATTTTTCAGAACACTATCTTTTATGTGAAGATTTAATTGAAGAATTCTCCAAGCTTTGTTTCTAGAAGGATGATTATTTTTGCGTGAAGATTTTTATTGAAGATTGGATTCATTTATTTATGAATATATTTTCAAAATAATCTTTGGAAAATATATTTCTGAAATATAATTGCTTCTAAAAGAACTCTGGAAATATATCTTTGAAGGATTTGGTTCAAGAATTATGTTGCTGCTGAAGCTATAAATAGAGGACGCTGCTGATTGAAGAAAGTACATCAAAACTGAAGCTTTTTAGAGAGAGTCATACTTAGGTTTTGAGTCTGTGAGCTTTGTGCTTTGTTTTGTACACCACTCAATTGTTTAGAGTTGGTTTATTTTATTGAGTGTAATCACTTGAAGCTTTTAAGCAAAAGGGACTGATTATGTTTTGAAGAGTATCTTCATCTTTGTTTGTTTAGAGTCTGATAATCACTGGGGCAGTGATTGACTGAGGGAGGTGAGATGGGATCTCAGGTCTTGGAGTCCCTAGGTTGAAGTCAATACGGGTAGTGATTAAGTGAGAAGGCTGTGAAACAGGGGCTGTTGTCATAGCACTTCGAATTGATACTATCATAGTGGATTTCCTTCCTGGCTTGGTAGCCTCCAGATGTAGGTGTGTTTGTCACCGAACTGGGTTAACAAATCACTTGTGCATCTTTACTTTCTGTCTGTTTTATTCTGCTTCTGAACTACTATTTTGCATACTCTGTTTACTGCACCAGTACTCTGTTTTACGTTCAGAACCAGGTCCTGCTAGGAATTTCAGAAAGTAAAAACCCCACATACCTCTGCGCGCGAAGATGCATCTCCCTACATTATTGACGGCCCTAAGCATTGATCCACGTAGAAACTTCGGTGTAAGGTTACAACTCGATAGATGGAGGGGAATAAACCCAGACCTCGGAGAGAGTAAGGCCCTACACGTACAAACATGTGTGATCAGTGGCTGCAACTTGACAACTACTAGGAAATAAAACCCCACAAACTCATCACTTAAATAGAAGACGTAAAACCATTATCTGAATAATTCTTGACTATTAATTAATTCCAACAAATGAATAGAGGGGATTCGAAGAATCCTAACCGCCGCTAACATTCTGCAATCAAACAGATTACCTATAAACTCTTGCTCTGCACAAACAGATTAAATTACAAAAGCCCCCGTTATCTTTTTTTATTGTTTTACTTACTGTTTTTTGTTCCAAAATAAGTAACGCGAATTGCCTATTGGGACGACAATTCTTGTGGATACGATACTCTACTTACATTTTATTTCTTGGTAAACAATTTGATACACTTTCCCAAATCCGACCATCAGCCACCCAAGGCAAGATGGAACTTAATTGGGAATGTCTGTATAAAATCCTATCAAGCATTATGAAGGCAAAGTACAAGCTCAAAACCTTACCTGGGACAGAGATACCCATGACTTGGAACACCCACAATCTCAAGAAATATTCCAGTTTAACATAGTCAGTCCGACCAACTTCTTATGTATAAAGATTACCCCTTAAATGAAATGTTTAATTCACATTTCATGTTTACCCTCTTTTACAAGGCCATACGTTACCGACAATGCTATGGGACACTACTCTAAATCTGAAGACAATGCAGGTACTGACCCTAGTGAATGGTTCCTCACTCTAGCCCATTTAAAGGCATTGGTTTAGGGAATCCAACTGGACAGCTACCCGTTGTCTAGCTGATGATTCCCCCTTGGGCGACGGGTGGACACTAGACCAAGTCTGTTCGAGAAGATGGAATCTGAACCTAGTCTTCTTTGCCTTGGTAGGCGATGAAGACTCCCAGCTGAAGGAAAAAATTGTCGCTGATCTTGAATAAGTGCCACCTTTTTTCTTCGACTAACCTTGGAGTTCTCAATTTTGGCGCGGTAGGCCACCGTATACTAAATTGGTGCCCTTCGAACTTCAGTTGTAAGGTAATAAGATCCCCACAGTTAGTTGATGGTGAGATACGATCACGTTGGGAGCATCTTAACTTCACAACTCATTTTATGAAAAACCTCTGAAAAGTTAGAATAAGAGGAGAAGCAACCTTAGGGAAACAAAAATAGAAAGTTAAGGAAATAAGAGAGGGTGTAGAAAATGTGGAGAGAAGCCCTCCATTTTATATCCAGAAGAGACACCATTGGAGTTTACATTGTTTAAGCATTAAAGGCTAGTTGGAATGATCAAAGGCATTAACTGCAAACACATATCCTTTTTCAGCTATGACAAAATCAAACAATGGAAAATGATGAAGAATGGTCGAACCTATGATTTTTAAGGAAATGATGAAAGGATGGATTAAACGTACTTGAAACCTAAAAAGCACTCACATTATTCGGATGATGCCCCCGGACGAAGTACCAACCACTA